>OW240922.1:6753032-6914628 GCA_933207985.1 Pelobates cultripes | reverse complement strand
TCTCGGGTTGATAATTAGGTATAATTCTCCTCTGCTTCCCTCCAACCGCTAACGCGGTTGAGTTTGATTGATCTATACCTTGGGTAGGTTACGATCAGTAATGGGTTTTGGGATGGCTCCCAGGGGAGGAAGGGTAGGGAGCCAACGGGGTTTTAATGTTTTATGTACGTGTTGTTGTTTTGTTAGGGTTTGGTCATATTTGGTCTTTCTCATTAGATTGGCTCCACATGAGTTGTTCAATTCTAAATAGGATTAACTTTGGTAAAAATAGCAAACCTGAACCTTGGGGGGGTAAATTTACCAAAAATTGTAACATCTTTTCTAGATTCTTGGAAGATGAGTTTACTCCCTTTAGTTGGATACAAGGGAGATTGTTCAACGCTAAATTGGATTAACAAGGATAAAAATAGTAACTTTGAACCTTAGAGGTTTAAACTCACCACAAAAGCGCAATATCCTTCTTAGATTTTTGAAAGACGAGTCCATTTCTATTTGCGGGTTGCAAGAAACACATTGGGAGCAAAGAGGAAAAACACGATTAAATTCTAAAGATTATCCGTTTATCTTTTCCTCCTCCTTATACGATAAAAAAAAAAGAGGAGTTCCGACCCTCATCTCCTCTAGATTAGCTTTTAAATTTATTCACCAAACACAGGATCCAGAAGGCAGATACCATATATTAATTTGCGAAATAAACAATAGGATCTATACGATAGTGAATCTTTATGCTCCAAATTTAGCCCCGATTAAGTTCATCAGGAAACTAATGGATATAGTAGATAGAAATAGGCAAGGTATGATAATCTATTTAGGGGATTTTAACTGTATGCTTAACCCAGAATTAGATAGGAGAAGCTTAATCAACGACCAGTATAATAAACAGCTAAAAACCTCAGCTAAATCCTTTAGTAACTTGTTAAAAAATAGGGGCCTTTTGGATCTTTGGAGGATTTTGCATCCTATGGAACATGATTATACGTGTTTCTCTGGGGCTCACCGGGTTTATTCCAGAATTGACTTAATAATTTCAGGTCCAAGCATCTCCAAAATGCTTAAAAAAGTTTTTATTAAAAACATTGCATGGTCAGATCACAATGCGGTAATGATGATTCTGGATGATGGCTTGAAGGATAACAGATCAAATTGGAGATTAAATGATCGTCTATTAAGTATTTCAGAATATCTAAGGCAAATTAAGTCAACTACAATTTTATTTTTTGAAGAAAATACTAAAGATGACCTACCACTACCTATTATATGGTGCGCTTATAAGTGTACAATTCGAGGACACTTCATTAAGATGGGGTCCCAGGAAAAAAAAAAGAAGGTAAATAATCTTACGCACCTATATATACAACTAGATCAATTAGAATATATAAATAAAAATAATCCATCTATAGATATTACTAAAAAACTCTCGATTATTAAAGAGAGTATTAACGATCTACTAATTCAGAAAGCAAATTTCTCATTAGAAAAATTACAAAGGACATGGTACTATAGGGGGAATAGAGCGGACAAATTACTCTCGAATAGGTTAAAGAAGGATTCTATCAAGATGAGGGTAACTAAAATCATTCAAGAAGATAAGGTTCTTTTGAATCCATCAAAAATAGGTCAGGCTTTCCAAGCATTTTATACTAAATTATATAATCTTCCAGACAGACATTCTTCAGTTAATCTCTTAGAATATTTAGAGAATTTAAATCTGCCAAAAATAGCGAAAGTTCAACTACAAAAGTTAAATGAACCTATAAATTTAGAAGAGGTCAACCAAGCCATAGATAGACTGAAAATTTCTAAGTCTCCAGGCCCGGATGGCTTCACAAATACATTTTATAAATCTATGAAAGAAAACTTAGCAAATATTCTGAGGGATACATTTAATGAGTTTATGTTAAAAGGTAACATCCCGCCGGAGATGCTGAGAGCTAATTTGGTTCCTATTCTTAAACCACAAAAGTCTTCAGAGTTAATAACTAATTATAGACCTATCTCGTTATTGAATGAAGATTTAAAACTTTATTCCTCAATAATGGCAAGTAGATTAAATGGAATTATGATGGATATAATCCATAGGGACCAAGTGGGCTTTATTTCCAAACGCTCTTCGGTATATAATGTCAGACGTCTTATAGACGTAGTGGATTGGGCCCAGTCGAGGAAATGTTCCCTCCTGATCCTGTCTTTAGATGCTGAGAAAGCATTTGACAGGGTCAGGTGGGACTTCCTCGACGCGGTCCTACAAACCTTTGGCCTTTTGGGGAATATAAGAAAAGCAATAATGGCCCTATACTCAACTCCTTCTGCAAGAGTTATGTGAGCTGGATTCAGCTCAGATTTTTTTTCGTTGAAAAACGGGACAAGACAGGGCTGCCCGCTTTCACCTCTTCTCTATTTAATGACAATAGAAGCCCTAGCTGTAGCAACAAGGAAAAATGAGGCAATAAAGGGCCTTAATTTTAAAAATGATTGCATCAAACTAACAATGTATGCTGACGATATTGTATTAACCCTAGCAGATCCTCTAAACTCCTCTATAGCTTTCTTTAATACCTTAGATGAATATGCTTTACACTCAGGCTATAAAATTAACGTTAATAAGTCGACTGCACTACTAATGAATACCCCTCAGGATATAAGGGCAACACTTAGGCAGAGATTTGAATTTAATTGGGCGGAGGTATCCTTCAACTATTTGGGAATCGAAATAGCAAATGACGTTAATATTATCATGGAACTTAATTTCCTATCTCTTCTCAGAATTACTGCAAGGAAACTGAAAAATTGGAAGAATTTAGAGATTTCATGGTGGGGCCGCATTAATGTAGTTAAATCTTATATTATCCCAAAATGGGTTTATTTATTTAGAATGGTGGCCTTACCGTGTCCGGACAGTTGGTTGACCTTAGCTCAATCCCTTTTGAATAAATTTATATGGATACATAAGCCTCCAAGAATATCCCAAAAACGTTTAGCCTTAAAAGTGAAAATGGGGGGCCTAGGGGTTCCTATTTTAAAGGACTTCCAGAAAGCTGCGACTTTTACACACGCAGTTATTACTCAACTAAATGATAGTAAGAATGAGATATGGTACAAGATAGAACAAGACCTTACTTCAACTGAGGGATCACCGTTGGAGTTGTCTGTGCTCTTTTGGCCCTTAAAATTAGAGACCGATCATAAGGTAAACCCCATTTCATCTAGTGTTATCCTGAACAATGTCCTAAGAGGGTGGAAAAAAACTAAAAACTCACTAGGTCTTTACAATAAGTTAATCCCTTCCCTTCCCTTAAGGAATATGGCTCATTACATGACTAATTTTAACTTAAAAAGCTGGATTGAAAAAGGCGTATATAAATTTCAAGACTTAATGGATAGAAATGGATGGATGGATTTCCAAACTTTAAAACAAACATATAAAATAGATAATAAGGAGACTTTTAATTACCTTAGGCTAAAAGGCTTTTGTCACCAATATGTTATCACAGAAAGGTATGATCGTTTAAGGGATATAAGAAATATCCTTGATAGAGATTCTCCAAAAAAACTATTATCTATGGGATTAAATTTATTGCAAAATAACTCAGATAAACCTCTAGAAGCTATAATTAATTCTTGGCAAAGAGATTTGGGTAATCAGATTACTTGTAACCAATGGAGAGAAGCTCTAAATTTGATCTATAAATATATCCATTGCCTCAATCTGGTGGAATGCCATTTTAAAATCATAAATAGATGGTATATGGTCCCCAGTAAAATTAAGAAGTTTAATAGTTCAGGTGACTCCATTTGCTGGAGATGCAACGTGGAGTGCGGGAACTATTTACATATATGGTGGGACTGTAGGTTTATACAGAAGTTTTGGAAAATGATCTTATCTAGGATAAAACTTATTACTTTGATTGATTTACCGATGGTACCACAGATATGCCTTTTACAATTAGATATCCGCCAGGTTAGTAGCAATTCACTGCCGGTTATCTTGCATATACTTCTAGCCGCGAAACTTTCCATCGCAAGGTACTGGAAAATGGAGTTGGTGCCCTCCTGGCCAATAGTTAAGGAACAAATCAAATATCAACTGAAAATGGAAGCTGGGTTAAATACAAAATATCAGGAACGTTATAACTCCTGGTTGGTGAAGTTAGAGGCTGTTGCTGACTTATAGATAGATGTCCTGAATCTCTCTGGGCCTAAGTTGAGATTGACACTATAATAAGTGTGACCACATATGACCATTTGATGTTTTGTCTTGTTATGTCTTGTCCTTTTTGTATGTGAGTTGTTTACAGTGAGATCTTTAAACAACATAGGGATTTACTAAATGTAACTATACTACTTCATGCCTATGTGGGTAAAAGTAATGTTTACCGATATGTGTGTCTCACTGTATAAGTTATTTATGGGATGTTTTGTTAATTTTATCTTCTTTTTTGTCAAACTCTATTGTGTTAAAAAATTAAAAAAGAAAAAAGTGGAGATGATATCTCCGAATAAAGATTATAAACTGAAAAAAAAGAAAGCAGTATTTGCATTATTGCCTAGGAACACATCTAGTGTCTGTCACTCAGATGGCCACAAGAGGTGCTTTCTGTGTCAGTGCTTCACAATCACTGACATTCAGCATCTCCACGCTCCCCATGGAGACGCTAAACGTTCCCCATGGAGATGCATCGATTCAATGCATCTTTATGAGGTGATGCTTATTGGTGCAGAGCGGCATTTTATCACATGTGCACTATAACTTCCCAGTGCTTTGGCTGAGATCTTCAAATTTGATATCCGCCAAGGAGGCGGGATGGGAGTGAGGCCAGCCATGGCGGACCTGCTTGGCGCTAGTATAAAGCTGAATAAATTCACCTTTTACATTGAAACCTAAATACCATTTTCTGAGCTTTAGGGACAGGAATACCTGTTTGTGTTTCTGTCAATATAGATTTCCTTTAATATTTTAATTATTAAATCCTTTAAATACCTGAGTGTGCACTTCCTGTTAGTCCGACCGGGTACAGGAAACAAAAGCTCCCTGTACCCGCGGACCATACCATAGATGGCTCGGCCACGCTACATGGAGGTAGGGGGAGAAATTGACATGGGAGGGGGAATGGACAGAGGAGGGGGGGAAATGGACAGGTGGAGGGGGGAAATGGAGGAAATGGACAGGTGGAGGGAAATGGACAGGGGATGGGGAAATGGACAGGAGGAGGGTGAATTGACAGGGGAGGGGAATTGACAGGGGAGGGGACATTGATGACAGGGAGGGTGATGGGGAATGAGAGTGGGGAGGGGAGAAAAGAGTGACAAGGGAGGGGGGAGAAGAGGGACAAGGGAGGGGGGAGAAGAGAGGGACGAGGGAGGGGGGAAGAAATTGACAGGGAGGGGAATTGATGGGGGAATGAGAGTGGGGAGGGGAGAAGAGAGTGACAACGGGGGAAAAGAGAGGGACAAGGGGGGGAGAAGAGAGGGACAAGGGGTGGGAGAAGAGATTGACATCCATCACACACACACACAATGCACCCCTTGCACACAGAAAAACACACAATGCATTACACACACACAAGCAATGCATCCCTTACACACACAGAAACACTCAATGCACCCCTTACAGATGCACACACTCAATGCATCCTGTACATACACAGAAACACACCTTGCAGCCCTTACACATACAAACACAGATTCACACAATGCATTCCTTACACACATATCCGGACATCTCCCTACTCCACCCCCTGTGAACAAACTCATTGGTGGAACATGAAAGTGGACCCTGGGACCCAGACCTTGAGCTGTGTAAAGGGCCTTAAAAAAAATGGAGCTGCTTCCCATTCTCCCAGAACATTGATTTTTGTGACCACAGTTACAAACAGCCTCCAGGGAGCCTGTTCTACACCAGACCAGTGGAGCCAGACTGCAGCTAGAGCCCATCATCCTCCTCATCTGGTTGTAAGTAGGCAATCAAGTATATTATTCGTGGCACTAATCTCTAGTCCCCAGAACCACTTCAGCTTAATGTAGTGGTTCTGGTGTCCATAGCCTGTCCCTGCAGGCCTTTTAATGTAAACACGGCAGCACTGCAGCACTGGCGTTAGTTAACATGGCAGATCATATGGATGGGGCATTGTGATGTCACATGGGGGGGGCGGCAAACTTTACTTTTGCCTAGGGCGGCAAAAATCCTTGCACCGGCCCTGCCCCTGGGATGTATTGCCCTTTAAAGACATGATTTGGGCATAAGGGATTTGTGTTGTGCTGCTGCTGGCCCTTTAAGAACCATCTGGGGACATAATGTGGCGTTACTGGGTGGCCACCATTTCCTGTATCAGAGGCGCATGGTGAGAACAATGGATGGCGGCCATTTTAACTCACAGACACTGTGTGGACTTTTCAACACGGTGCCATCTCGCCAGTATTTGGTGCACAGAGACATCGTGCAGTGGTTTTGGACTATACAGCAGGGGACACATTATACAGTGATTGTTTTTCATTTAGCCCGTATATGTTCTGCAGAATCTGCATTAAACTGTATCTTCCAAAGTACTGAACGGATCTGGGTGAATTTTGGATATGTGGTTCACCCAGATCCCCCAGTTCCAAGGATATACATATATATATATATATATATATTTTTTTATTTTTTTATTTTTTTTAATGGGGTTATTGCATGTTTTGGGGTCCCTGTGATGTGTTTTATGAAACTGTATTTCTCTGTCTGTGATAATTAGATTACCCATTGTGTAAGGTAATTGTATCACAGGCAGAGGGGAGGATTTTGTGTGGGAGTGTCTTTCTGTAATGTACGTGTGTTATTGGTTGTTCTGTAAAACCCTGTGGGCAGTACTAAGTTTGTGGATTGGGAATAAAAGAGACTGTATGTGCCAGTCCAGTCAGTTCCTGCTTAACCCTCAAAGTGAAGTGTCGTCTCATTATTGGGGGAGGATTTATTGTATGCTGTTCCAGTTTGACTGCTAGGAGTGTAAACCTATTTGCATGGTTTTTCCTATTCGGCTGTATACAACATTCATATGCTTGAGAGCATTCATATGCTCCTAGGGTTCGGTGGTTTTGGTGTCTGCTGCAGTGCTTGGAGTCCTCAGGAAGCGCTAGGAGCATCCTTCAACGGAGGTACCCAGTCAGGGTGCCAGGTGATCCGTTACAATCAGTATCTAAAGTCTGGGGCTTGAGGCTCTGTACATTCCTGAAATCAGTTCCACAGCGTTGCTTGGCTTAGTCCGGTGAATTAAAACTTCGCGCCCAATGCAAGCAACAGCCAACCCGCTGAAAGGCGTGAAACCAGTTTGCGCTAATCACCGCCCAGGTTTCACAGCCAAATCAGAAGAAAGGACACGAAACCTGATTGCAACAATTTGCTGAAAGGCGCAAAACCAATTAGAGACAATCAACGCTCAGGGAGGAAAGGGATTTCACTGTCCAATCAGAAGAAAGGGCGCAAATCCCAGGTTGAACGAGCTCTCATGCTCTGATTGGTTGCTGGCTCCTGGCAGTGACCAATCAGCGCTCCCTTGTGCCAACCAACCAGGAGAATGGCGCAAATGCCAAAACTACCGAACGACCAAGCATTCGATGGAAAGACTCAACAACGGATGGGGATTTCAGCGAACCCAGGATGGCATACGGATGGCCTGCCGTTTTACCCACGATCTTAGACCGACTGCAGGGCCAGCATTCATGGAACTGTTTTCGGCTACTGTGCCAGTGCGGTCGGTCAAAACTTCTAAGTCCCATATCTCCCGAACGGCTGAACCGAATGGGCTGATTTTTAAATGTTAGTCCCCCAGAAACAAGCTATCTGGGGATACCGAATTTATGCCTGTACCCCAAGTATTTGGGGTACATTCAAACTTTGGGGAAAATATGTTCCTTTTTAATTATGTTATTTAGTTATCTAAGGGGAGGGGATGTACAGAATGTATATTGTCTTGATTGGTTATACTGTTAATTATGTGGGTGTCTCCCTTGCATGGGCAGAATCATATAAAAGAGAGTGTCTGTCAATAAACCCTCAGTTCTTCTTGACCCTTCAAAACATAGCCTCGTCTCGTTCTTGAAAGGGGAATCTATGCAGCATAATCACTCAGCTCTTTTTAGAGCTGCACTTGACTTCCACTCCTGATCCAGCAGAAGGGAATAGGTGACTCCATCACTACACAGCGACTTGCCGGGAAGAAAAGGACGTCCCCAACAGCTGATACCCTCACCATACCAGGGTAGCCGTTACATTGGTGGCAGCGGTGGGATGGTCCTTTCATCCACAGCGCAGGTGCTGGATGGAGTCTCACTACGCCAAATTGAAGAGGCCTACCCTAAAGGATCTACTGGAGAACCGAGGAAGGAGTGCCAGTAACAGACCACGGAGGGAGCTGATCGCAGACCTACTAGAGCTGGACGAGATGGATCGGTCCATGGAAGTAACAGAGACCCAGAGGCCAAACAGCGAGGAGGACGAGGTCGCCTGTATCGTACAGAGGAGACTGGTCTTCTATCCAGAGACATCAGTGGAGCTGATTGAACGGCTGTTCATCGATGCCAAAACAGATATCCGGGAGAGGAGGGGGCATGAAATCGAACTGGTAAGAGCCCAGCAGCCCATTACACATACAGTTCCTGCTTCCCCTCTGCCTACCACCCCAAAGAAGGTGCCATTCACTGTGTTCAAGGCGTTTGTGGAGAATGAAGAGGAGATCGACGGATATTTGGCCGATTTCGAGAGGCAGTGCTCCTTACACCAGGTGCCCCCTGAACAATGGGTTACTATTTTAGCCAGGAAGTTGTCAGGCAAAGCTAACAAGGCATTTCGAGCCCTCACCGCAGAGGATATCCTACAGTACCAGCAGGTCAAAAAGGCACTGTTGGCCCGATATGCTGTGACACCGGAGGCATACCGCCGCCGATTTCGTGAGTCTAAAAAGAAGGCCGTGGACTCTCACATGGAATGGGCCAACCGTCTACAGCGAGTGGCCTCCCACTGGGTCCAAGGATGTAATGCCAGTACAGGGAAGGAAGTACTACAATTGTTATTAATGGAACACTTCTTCCAGGATTTGGCAGCCGATCTTCAAGACTGGGTGAGAGATCGACGACCCAGCAACCTGAAGGAGGCGGCTCGGCTAGCGGACGAGTATGCCGAAACAAGGACGATTAGTCAAGGTACTCACCGCCCAACGAGCAGGTCAGAACCACGTACCCCAGCTAGTAATTTTCATCCGGAGTTCCGTGCTCCCGTACCCCCAGGGCCCCCTCGCCCGCAGGGGTCCCCTAACTACCTACGAGATGTATCCAGGATGGCGTGCCATCGCTACAACAACCTCGGACACCTTGCCCGACATTGCCCCCTGGGGTCGGCAGCCAACAATTAGCGACGACCCTCACCACAAACAGAGACCGCATCCCCTCGCACTCCCATTTCTACCCCACGTACCTCGGCCGCCCATTGCCTGGAGACCAAGGTGGGCCCAGAGGATTGCCTGGGTATTTTATATGAGGCGGACCCGATACAAGCCGCATCACTGGACTCCTGACGGGAGAGTTACATCCTTACATCTTTACATCGAGAGAGAACCAGAGAGAGCCGAGAGAGAGAGCGACCTTGTGTCCCTCTGTTATGATATAGATGTGCCCATACTGACGTTAGAGTTTAACTCTAGCTATACCACATGATGTCAATATCTGAAAGGAAGGTGCACTATCGAAGCACTGAAATGCGCGTTGGGTTTCTTTTTCTTTCTGTCACTTTATTTTCACTGGTTCTGCACATTAGTACATTTTAATTTCTACTTTTTTCACCTCCTTTACTGATCTTGAACCCTGCTGTGTGAAGTCAAACTTTTAAAGGCTTATATAGTGATAGGAGGGGCTGCAGTGGCTCAGCTTTAAACTTTAATCTGTGACCAAGATACATTATATCGAAGTTGTGCTATTGATTCAACTGTAGCAATTTAATTTCTAGTTATGCTGGGGCATTTTGTAGCTATGCTCTCACTAGCCCGTTTTTTCACTCACCATATTAGTCTATCGGTGTTCTGAGACTTATAAGGTAGTGTTTCTCTGTCTTTGAGATCCTTTCATTTAGCTACCGATAGTCTTTCAGGTATACAGTTAGCATTTGGTTCTAGACCAGTTCCCTAGATATATACTTATGTCTTTTGATTCCAGGGACATGACAATTTAATCTCTAAACTTTCAGATATTGACCTCATGTGATATAATTAAAGTCTGTAGTCTGTAACATTATAGAGATATATATTTATATATTTCTTTGACTAGGGCATTTGGAGGCGTGCCATTAGGCAAGATTGTTATCCATAGGATTCGGACTATTAGGAAGTGGTATCTATGCTGTACTGTAATTATCTCTTTATTATTTAACATTATTATGAGTTTTTCATTCTAAATTTAATTCCAGTTTATACTTTAAGCATCTGGATATTCTATCCAGTAGCGGAAGTATATTTATTTTTTTGTTCTACGTACAGGTGTTAAGCCCCGGGACACCTCTGGAGTGTCCAATTAGGTGTTTCCTCTACGAGTGTGGGTGGGACCGTGTTTGGACCACCACTTGTGGATCTTTCACTTAGAATAACTCTAGCCATATAAGGACAAAACCCCTAACTTACATTCCAGAGCTCTCGAACAAAGAAAGCCTTGTGACTTATACCATCTGTTACTTATGTCAATCCACACATCCATATATAATCAATAGAAACATAGAATATGCAATTCTAAAGGACTGAGCCAAATGTACACGTTGTGAACAAAACAAAACGCAAACAAAACCTGGCATTTGCGCTACATGTCTGTCCAACCGTAATTCACCTCTTTCATATTAAATGCACCCACCCTTATTATATATCATTTTATTCAGGGGAAACAGGGCTTTCATTTAATATCAAATATTTAGCTATGAAACATAATTTAATATGAAAAACATGGGAGAAAATAAGATTTTTTTTTGTTTGTTTTACATGACATTTTAACTGTCAATGTCATAATACTGTTTGCTTGTACTGCAATAAAATACACATATTTGTATTCAGCAAAGTCTCACATGTAAAACAGTACCCCCTATGTACAGGTTTTATGGCGTTTTGGGAAGTTACAGGGTCAAATATAGCACGTTACATATGAAATTTGAAATTGAAATTCGCCAGATTGGTTACATTGCCTTTGGGACTGTATAGTAGCCCAGGAATTAAATTTACACCCATAATGGCATACCATTTGCAATAGTAGACAACTCAAGGTACTGCAAATGGGGTATGTCCAGTCTTTTTTAGTAGCCATTTGGTCACAAACACTGGCCAAAGTTAGCGTCAATATTTGTTTGTGTGTACAAAATGCAAAAAAACGCCAATTTTGGCCAGTGTTTGTGATTAAGTGGCTACCAAAAAAGACTGGACATACCCCATTTGCAATACTTTGGGTTGTCTACTATTGCAAATGGTATGCCATCATAGGGGTAATTTTCATTCTTGGGCTACCAAAGGGTCTCAAAGGCAACGTAACCAATCTGGCGAATTTTAATGTGAAAAAAATGAAACACAAGCCTTTTATTTGACGCTGTAACTTTTGAAAATACCATAAAACCTGTACATGAGGGGTACTGTTGTACTCGGGAGACTTCACTGAACACAAATATTTGTGTTTCAAAACAGTAACAAGCATCACAGCAATAATATCGTCCGTGTAAAGGCTGTTTGTGTGTGAAAAATGCAAAAAGCTTCACTTTTACTGGTGATATCATCGTTTTAATACATTTTACTGTTTTGAAACACTAATATTTGTATTCAGCAAAGTCTCCCAAGTAAAACAGTACCCCCCATGTACAGGTTTTATGGTGTCTTGGAAAGTTATAGGGTTAAATATAGTGCTAGCGGGGGGGCGGGGCTTGACCGCCATGCGGAGAAGTCGCATGAAACCGGTGCTCCTGCAAAGAGGTTAACTTTAAGCCACCCGGACAGCAATTAGAACAAGCCAAACGGGCAACATACTTACCCACTCCACCGAACCCACGGCTGCACCAGTTTGGGAAAGCAGGGAGTCTCCGGATGCACTACCTGAGGCAGGTCCGACTTGCGGCCTAGCAGTTGATGCGGGGTGGAGGACGCGGCCGGTCATCCAGCTCCGAAGTCCTGCAGACGCAGACCATCCCCCCCCCCCCCTTTGGACCGTTGGGGGTTACCACGGTCCACCATGGCACCCACACAAGCCTGTCATCACACAAGCGGGCCCTGGTGGGGAGACGGGGGCGGCAACCCACACCACATTACCGCCTACCAACAAGCTGCCCCACACACCAGAGCAGCGGGCGGCTACCAAGCTCTATACAGCGGCGGAGCAACGGAAGCAGAAGAGGTCAGTGGCAATCAAGCAACGGCAACATGCAGTGGAGGGGGCCCCATGACAAGCGACAGAGAGAAGCCTTACCCACCCCCTCCAGCACTAAGCGCCTGCACACAGACCGCTGCAACAGCTAAAGGAAGGAGAAGCAATGGCCTGGACCCAGGACCACAAGGAGGGAGGATGAGTTAAACGGACTGATCCAGGGACTAAAAACACTATAAGAACACTGAAAGCTCCTTACCCAGGCGCAACCATTCTGCCACATTTCACTGCTCCCACCGCTAGGGGTTACCTGTTGTGAAGATCATCCTAACTAATGGTGTCGTGACTCAAATATAACAATCTGTCACCCCAGACTCAAACATCACTTATCACGCTAATGTGTCATCATAGGTTTAAACCTTTGTTGCCTAGGTTTGAGCATTATTGAGCTTATGTACTACGTGACTGCTTTATTTCCTTCTAAGCTTGCGTATTCAGCACTAGTATGTTTATAACATAGGCCTAATACACTATCGCATATAAGCCTGATAATCAAAGCATGTGTCTATAATCCTGCACACAGATTAGTATAGAATCCTAATATATGCCTGTTCGAATCTTGAAACGTTTACCTACCTAACCTATGACTTTCCTACATCGTTATAAAATGTAAAATGGTGCATGTACTACCAGTAACCCCTATTGTAAAGTTTGATATTACGCACGAGGATTGCCATCGGGGTACCTCATGCTCACTTGTTGTATTCACTTGCACTACAAAAATAAAAAAAAATTATAAAAAACACAGGCTAGGACAAACCCGCCTCTACGCAGGCGACCAAATGTATATGCAGTGTTAAACCAATGCCTAAGCCCCTGCGTGGGCAATCACTTGCTTTATTATGAATCAATCTGATGCATGACTTTATATTGTGCATACAATAAAAATATTCAAAAAAAAAAATATAGTGCTAGCAAATTAAATTCCCTATACTTTCGGCATGGGTTGTCAGGCAGGTCCCGCTAATTGTAATTAATTAAAATACCTTATTATGTAAAAATATTACATAAATATATATGTAGAATTAATATATGTTTAGATATACGTATGTGTATATATATATATATATATATATATATATATGTATATATATATATTTTTTTTTATATATATATGTATATATATATATATAGTGATATATACGTATATATTTATGTATATAGATATATATATTATTTCGTTCTACGTGTATTTTGATATAAATATATATATTAATATCACAATACAGTTAGAATGAAATAACACACGTCTATATATTTTTTAATTATTACGCATTTACATATTTATTTTTAGATTATATATAAAACAATAATTATATATATATATATTTAATCAGTATCAGTCTACGTGTAATTTGATATTAATATATATATTAATAGTAAAATACACCTAGACAGTGTATGTGTGTATGTATATGTGTATATATATATACATAGATCATATATATATGATCTAAGTATATAATTATTTTTTTTACATTGATTTTAACTTTATTTTATTTGATTTCCAGCCAGCAGGGGACTAATTGTCATTACAGGCAGTCCCCCTGCTTGCAATGCAGCAGCCAGCTAACCCGGCCATGTGGGGACATTCATATGGGAGAAGGAGCGCCCTTTCCAACTGGGTTTGCGCCATGTTCCTGGTTGGTTGGCACGAGTGAGGTCTGATTGGTCGCTGCAGGGCGCAAACTCCTCCCTGCGAGCTGATTGGCATGATTTGTTTTTGCGCCTTTCAGCTGATTGGTTGTTGCTTGGTATAGGCACAAAGTTTGAATTCACCGGACTAAACCAAGTAACTTCTTCCAACTAATTTCGGTGATGTACAGAGCCTCGAGTCCCAGACATTAGACGATGATTTCTCGGGCTTTGTACATCCGATCGCCCCGCTTTTTGCAGGGAACCCCATATGCGACCCGGGGCTATATAGCGATTTAGGTTTTATCTATGTGACCCGAACCGAGCCCCAAATGTTACCCCCGCCCCTGTATAGAATATGTTTTAATGTGTATCCCTGTGTACTGTTGATCTCTCCCAGAGCACGAAATTGCTATCTGTAACCCAACCCCCTCCTGCCTGGGATTGTGTTGTACTGAATGGAGACCCCCTGCGGGGTCTGTGCATAAAAGCTGTGTGTTCCAAATAAAGATTGGCAGTGTTTTACCCTCTGTAACGGCTACCCAGTTGGTGAGGAGGTATCAGCCGTTGGAGACGTCCTTTCCCTGGCAAGATGCTGTATAAAAATGGAGTTGTTCTTATTCCCATCCACGAGATCCAAGGGTAGAAGCAGGCATAGCTGGAAAATGGAGCAGAGTAATGGTGTAGTAAATCCCCTTTCAAGAACGAGACGAGGCTACGTTTTGAAGGGTCATGCAGAACTAAAGCTTTAATGACAGACACTCTCTTTTATGTGATTCTGCCCATGCAAGGGAGACACCCACATAATTAACAGTACAGCCAATAAACACAATATACATTCCATACATCTCCTCCCCTTAGATAACCACATAACATAATTAAAAATGAACATGTTTTCCCCAAAGTTTGGATGTACCCCAAATACTTGGGATACAGGCATAAGTCTGGTGTCCCCAGATAGCTTGGTTCTGGGGGACCAATATATCCAAAATTCAGATCATTCGGTTCAGCCGTTCGGGAGTTATGGAGCTTTAAAGTTTTGACCGACCGCATGGGCATACTGGCCGAAAATAGTTCCATACGTTTTGGCCTTGCGGTTGGTCCCCGTTCGTCCGCTGAAAAATCACGAAAATCCTGCCATCCGCATATAACTTGGTGTTCGCTGGAATCCCCATACACAATATATCCTTTCTATTGAACGGCCGATCGTTCGGTAGTTTCAAAATGATCAAAGTAGGATCAGCGCTAGTAATGCCACAGTAAGTGTGTAAACTATAAAAAGGCAGCACACCTAAAAGGGGTAACCCTTCTATCCCCTAAAGCTAAAACCGAACTAGATAAATCAAAAGGAATAGGGCGCGCCTTGATAAAAATACATAAAATATAACAATAAAAAGGTACGATAAAAATGAGAATAAAAAGAGTCCAGATATTATAGTCCACAGAATGTTCTTGTAACGTGATGTGGTATCGTCCCAGATGATGATTTTCAGTATTTTCAGTGGGTGATATGTGAAGAGATAAAAGGAACAGCAAACGGTACAGTATGTCTGTATAGGTGGGTATATATTAAAAAGTAAATGAAATTACTCACAATTTCCAGAGCTAAAATCCAGCTCTGGTATGAAGTGCGTGAAGTGGAATGATCCCCACTCAAGGATATAAGGAGCTCTTTCTTGAAGGTTTGATGGTTTTTATTGTTATATTTTATGTATTTTTATCGAGGCGCGCCCTATTCCTTTTGATTTATCTAGTTCGGTAGTTTCAGCAAGAAATTATGTTGGTATGGAGGTCTCAGCGGTGTTCGCCTACTCGAGTGTCCGTTTTTAGTTCCAGACACTCGATGGCAAATCACCGCTGTTCGAAATGGCAGCCACCTATATTTTACACAAAGGATTCGTGCAGTATCATGCGAACAGTATATGCCGGTCTGGGAGGTAAAATACCAATTAATTACACAGCAGGGTGGTCCGGTGTTCGGCAGTTTGCATTCGTTTTTAGTGTTATAACAATCCACATACACAGGCAAGTATGTTCTTTTGTATTCCCAGGCTTACGTATTGTTAACAGAGATTATAGTTCTGTTACACCCTCCAATCTTGTGTCTCGTCTGGTTATTGGAGGGAAGGAAGATTTAACCCCTGTGTCTGCTAGTTTCCCCATCTGTTTCCCAGTTCCAGCCAAGAAGCAACCCCTCTGGCGGAGGTACCCAGCTGGGGTATAGGGAGCTCTGCTACATTAGGAATATGATGCTAGATAATAACCACGAGAGGATTACAACCACAGGAGATTTCTTTATCTTAAATAGTATATAGAGATATTGAATTGATTCAATTCTTATGAACTATTAAAGAGAATTACAAAATTAGAGTGAAATAATGTAGATCAAGGTACCAGAAGTCAGTGAATCCATATCCTATGCAGTAAGCTCCAAGTCCATGTGAAGATTTCTAAATAGGTTAACACACTGCTGGAGATCTAACATATCACATACCCCATAGTTATGGTACCAAAAAAGATCTTCAAGCCTTTAAAATAAAGTATTAGTAATAAATATTGGTATGTTACAGGTGTCTACGGCAGAGTTCTGCAGTAAGAATCCAAGTCAGTGATAAATAGTGGAGCATACTGTGCCCTGACTGAAACACTAGCAGATATTGTGTGCCGCTATTGAGACTTACGAAATATTTTTCACAAAGTTTCTTTCTAAATTAGACTTTCACCCATGTATAGATTTTATGGGGTTTTTGAATGGGTCAATTATAGGGCTTGTCTATACCCGGAAGTTTCACAAATTGATTTAATGGGCCTTTGAGAAAGTATGGCATCCTGGGTAATAACATTTCCACCATTATAGCAAACCATATGCAAAAGTAGGCAACCCACAGTATTTTGGTCCACCCTGGGTGTCACTCAGTAGGTGGGTGCCACGCTTTGTACCTCCTGCTGCTTCAGCCATAATAATCTCTCCGGCTCCGGTGCTCCGTCAGTGAGTCAGAGCACAAGGAGGGGATTCCCACCCTGTGTTATGACTCACACTGAGCACCACAGAGGTAATTTTGGAGTGTACCAGCAAGGGGCGCAGACCCAGGTTTCACCCCCGCGGCCACTCTGAACATGTAGGTGATCAGAGCCAGCCTGTCTAGATCCCCTGCCCCTTGGATCCAGAGTCCTCACCTGCTGCATTGCCTGACTGTAGAATGGAGCTGCTTGGTGGCTGAAAGAGCAGTCACCTGCTTGGTGGCTGAGAGAGACAGGCCCTGCTGCTTCTGCACCTTCCTAAATGGTGAGTTAATGCTATTATATAGTATTTGTAAATTCACCCTGTGATATTACCCTCCCACCCTCCCTGCTAGTATATCCCACACCCTACATTCTATTATACCCACACCCTCCATGCCATTATATCCCCACCCTCCATGCCATTATACCCCTGTAACAGATCCCCCTGTTTTGCGCTGGATCTGTAATATATGTTGTACCAGCGTCCTACCTTGTTGCCTGGGAACCTCTACCTTTTGCCTTCCTGCCATCACCCACATTACCCTGCACCTAAGGACAAAAACTGTTTCTGGCCCTTTAACTGTGTTGTGCAAAGAATGGGTACATTTGATATGGCACTTTGGATACAGTCGAAGTGCCGAAGTAGTCGAAGTGGCCGCCATTAGACAGTCGAACACGTGGCGGCGGCCATTTTAATACAGCTGAACGCGGTCAGCGGTGTGTGCCGTCAAATCTCTGGAACGGAAATCGGTCACACATTTGCACGAACACCGCTGACCTGTACCTTCCCCTACCCTTCGACACTGCAGCTGGAGACTAAGTCCCATTCGAAGATTCAAACACACATTCGAATGGGACATTGTCATCTTTTTCATGTGAAATAGACTGGCACTCACCTAACCACCACCGAGGAAGTTTAATCCTGTTTTACTTCGACACTTCGACAGAATTTCGAAGTGCGTTCGACGATTCGAACGCCACCTTCGGATGAGACTTCGTTATTTTTCAAGGCAGAAATAGACCGACCGCACAGCCTGAATCTGTGGAACTGTTTTGGGCATGCAAACAGGCGTGCGGTTGGTCCAAAGAGACTCTTCAATATCTCTGGAACCCCTGAATGGATTTGTACGAATTTTGAATATGTTTGTCCCCAAGTTGTGTTGTTCATAAAAATATAAGTTTTATTCCTGTGTGATGAAAAATCATAAAGTTATAGAAATGCATTAAAAAAGTATAAGTTTTAGCTTGGAGATAATTGAGTAGATTCAGTAAGAAACTCAATTATCTCCCAAGCAGAGGGGAGGGAATCTGTGGGATGTAACCGTTGTCTGATTGGTTAATGTCTAATTGCCTGTGGGCGTCTCCCTTGCAGGGGAGCACTGCATAAAAGCAGAGTACCTGTCATTAAACATCAGTTCTACTTCACCCTCAATCTAGAGTCTTGTCTCTTATTGGGGGTAACCGCTATACAGCTATTCACACTTGCTCTTGTAAGAGCTTCTTGTGACAGATTCATCTGTAAGACTGATATTGCTGGTTCATTTAGTTTGCCTCCCCTTCGTGGAATTGCCTGTCCGTATACCCCTATTTGTCTGTTTGACTTTTTACCGAATAAACTTACCGAACGGATGGCCACCCAGAAGAGAAGTGTGCTGCTGGTTAACCTCTTGATCCCAATTAGAACGTTGGGGTTAACCGCAGACACCTCTTAATTATAACCGAATGCAGGGTGGTCATCGTTTGTATGCCGACCACGAGGCAGCGGCCATTTTAAACCATGTGAAAGATCTATGGAACTAAAAATGGACACTTTTTCTGCCGAACACCGCTGAAACCCCAGACCGCCCTTTTCAGTCGACAAGGCCGTTCGGGAGTTTGGATTATACGAATGGACTTAACCCAGATAGCCTTCCCATGGAGTCAATCGCATACTGAAAGACTGTAAAAGACTTTGACTCCATGGCGATTGAACTGTGCGAATGGGATCCGAGCGTTATTTGCTAAGAATATGCACTCAGATCCAGGGGATCTGGGGATACGTTGCACGAATCTCCAGGGCAGAGGGGAGGAAGCCATGATGCATTATGGGAATATTTTGTGCCTGTATGTCTTAAAGTGCCATATGTCTGTCTGCAATTACAGTCTCCCATTTGGTCCCCTAGGGGAGTGTCCACCAAGTGGGAGACCTGCATAAATGCTATGCTATTATACCCCCACCCTCCCTGCCATTATAACCCCACCCTCCCTGCAATTATACCCCCACCCTCCCTGCCACATTCACTGCAAATATAAAGCCATCCTCCCTGCCCTTATACCCCCTCCCTGCCATATAACCCCATCCTCCCTGCCATTATAACCCCACCCTCCCTGCAAATATTCCCCACCTCCCAGCCACTATATACCCACCCTCCCTGCCATTATACCCCCCACCCTCCTGCAAATATCCCCCCCACCCTCCTGCCACTGCTATACCCACTCTCCCTGCCATTATACCCCCACCCTCCCTGCAATTATATCTCCACCCTCCCTGCCATTATATCTCCACCCTCCCTGCCATTAAATCCCCACCCTCCCTGCCATTATAACCCACGCTCCATGCTATTATATCCCCACCCTCCCTGCCATCGTACCCCCACCCTCCCTGCCACTATATACCACCCTCCCTGCCATACACCCCCAACTTGACATAATATCCTCTTTTCCATATAACACCCAATCCCATTGTTTCCACCCCTGCCATATAAGACTATATACTTACCAACAAGTCCCGGGGAAAAAAGTGTGGGAACTCACCCAAGATCCACCTCCCCCCTAAAAAAAAATGATACGCTTGTATGCATATATAAATAGCTGGGTGAAGGGGTGACAGTGTGTGGAGGCTAAAAGTAATTGGGGATGGTGATATTGTATGGAGGGGGTGTCAGTGTGTGTATGGGGATGATAGAGTGTGTGTGGGTGGGAGGGTGACAGGGTGTGTGTATGGGGTGCGTGTATGGGGGAATGACAGTGTGTGTGTGGAAAGGTGACAGGGTGTGTGAGGGAGCTGTGACACGGTTTGAGGGGGGGGGCTGTGACGGTGTGTGGGGAGACAGGGTGGGGATGGCTGTGACAAGGTGTGGGTAGGAAGGCTGTGAGAGGGTAAGGGGGCTGTGAGAGGGTAAGGGAACTGTGGCTCGGTATGCGGTGACCCCGGAGACATACCGTCAAAAGTTCAGAGACTCACGCAAAACAGACAAGGATTCCAATGCAGAATGGGCCTGCCAGTTACAACTGTCTGCATCCAATTGGGTCAACAGTAGCCAGGCCACCACCGCGGATGACATCTGTGAAGAAAATAGACTTTTACTGGACATTTTCTTCTTTGTTCGGTCCTTTCCCTGGTTATTACATGTATATTGACTATATTGGTTTGGTAGTTTGAAACTACCAAACACCGACCACCCTCCTGGCTCCCTGGGCGGCCGCTGTTCGTACAGCCGAACGCCACGTGGAATAGAAGACGGCGGCCATCTTGTTCGCATGAGTGGAGTGTCTGGAACTAAAATCGGACACTCGACCTCCCGAATCACCGCTGAAACTACCGAACGCCGGCTTCCTTCACTTCCCAAACAGCCAAGAGAGCGCCATTCGGTAGTTCTGTGCAAACGGACAAAGGGAGCAATTGCTACTATGAGCCAGGAGGATCCATTCGGGACCTTGTTCGTTTTTTTACCTATTTCTGAATTGACCGACCGCACACGCTGAATTAGTGGAACTGTGTGTGGTCAGTAAAAGGTACCCTCCATACTTTTTAAGAACCCCTGAACCAATCTGGGTGAACTTTGGATATGTTGGTCTCCCAGATCAGGGCTATCAGGGGATATGTAATTTGTGGGGATACCTTGGGGGGGAAAAGGGTGTTCTAAGTTTTGGGGAAATTGTGTGCTCTCTGCCTGGAGATAATTGGTTTATTCCTTAACTTATCTCAATATCTCCCAGACAGAGAGAAGGCGTGTATTACTGTAAATCTGTATGTTGATTGGCTGTTGCCTTTGTTTGCTGTGGGAGGTCCTCTTGCAGGAGGATTTCTCATAAAAGCCTGTGTGTTGTCAATAAAATTCATTCCTGTTACACCCTTCATGAAGTCTAGGCTCATGTTTGGGGGATATTCTATTTGCTGGGAAGAACCATCTGGGAACTGCATTCATCTATCCTATTCCTCTACTCCCTGCTGTAGCTATAATCACTTATGCTCAGCTGTTGGGGGAAGGAACAGAAGACCGCAGCACCATAACCACTGCAGGTCTTAACAAGATCTTACAGTTAATACTCCTGGAGCAGTTCTACGACCACATCCAGACAGATGTCAAAGACTGGGTAAGAGGCCGCATACCCCTCTCCTTACCGGAGGGTGCCAAGCTCGCGGATGAGTATGCGGATACTCATTAGACAACACGGGTCACCCCACGGCGGGGGGGGAAGTATATCGGATTCCTACTGCACAAGTGCATCTAGACTGGGGTGCTGGAGATGGCAATGTCCAAGTGGGTTTGATGAAAGAATTATCCTCCGAAGTCATGTTGGGAAATGATATTTGTCCTCTAACTTCTGCTTTTGTACCAACACCCCCTCACGAGGCTCAAGTGGTAACCACCAGAGCTCAAAGTCGTGCTGCCGGGAGCCATCCACCTCCTACTGAGTGTAACGCATCACCTGGCACCCTGACTGGGTACCTCCGTTGAAGGATGCTCCTAGCGCTTACAGAGGGCTCCAAGCGCTCCGCAGACACCACAACCACAGCAGACCCCATGAACCGCCGCAGCTTGGTTGGGGTCTAGCAGTCTTCTACACACCCTGGACCAACGACAAGGCACCTGGTTCCAGTGGGTGAACCCCTCCTTCAAGAGAGGGAAACAGGAACCAGCTCTTACTTGAGCTTAGAAGTGATTATCCAAGTGAGCATGCAGAGCATAGCAATCCCTTGTAGTGATATAGCAATTCCCCCAATAAGAGACAGGACTCTAGATTGAGGGTGAAGAAGAACTCTATTACTTGGCACCAAAGGGCCTTCTTTTATGCAGGTTTTCCCTACATAGGACCACCCACAGGGTTTTACAGAACAACCAATAACACACGTACATTACAGAAAATACTCCCAGCAATTACCCACAAAAATCCTCCACTCTGCCTGTGATCTAATTATGGCACACAATGCTTAAAATAATTAACACAGGCAGGAAAAATACAGTTTTTATACATGTACTATAACTTTAAAAATATACATCCAATCTTCATAAAAAAAATTACATATTATTAATCAGCATACTTGAAATATAAACATACTTAAAAATCATGCAAATCCTTCCATTAGTTCAAAAGTTAGTCGGAAGTCCTTTGTGACCGCCCGCAGGCACATTTTCCTGCCCAAAACAGTTCCATAGATTTGGGCTGTGCGGTCGGTCAATTTCACACTGAAAAAATTACTAAGTCCCATTCAAACTTGCGTTCGAATCTTTAAATGGGACTTAGTCTCTGCAGCTGAAAACGGAGTGTAGGATAAGGTAAGGGTCAGCGGTGTTCGTTGAAATGTGTAGACGATTTCAGTTCCATGGATTTGGCTACACATACCGCTGACCTCGTTAGAATGAACAAAGATGGCCACCACAACCGGTTCGTTTGTCGAATGGCGGCCACTTCGACTACTTCGGCACTTCGGCTGCATCCGAAGTGCCAATTTAAGGCTGCAGAACTGCTCCAATACAATTTAAAGGGGCAGCAAGAGTCTTTTAAAATCCAATCTGCTAAATTAGTCTTTAACAGGCAATATCTTCCAGGGGTCATAGTCTTAAACGGACATTGTTCACCAAAGTCACAATGTGCCCACAGACGGTTCTTAAAGGGCCATACACAGTCCATAAAAGTCCATAAGCCCAAATGCTGATTTAAGAGGGTACAATCTCCCAGGGGCCATAGTCGCAGGGGAGGAGGCAGGCAAGCAGGCCTCTCCAGAACAAAGTGGCGAAGGGCACATCATCACAACAATATATCTCTATTTCCTATTATCTCCTCCTTATCACATTATTAACACTCTCCATATTGCTATCTTAGCGCTAATGGCCGCCTATTGCCCATACTACTAATAAGGATTAATAGGAGCTTTACCCACATCCATCATGGCGCCGGGTGTGTCACTCCAGGCTCATTATAATAAACAATATCTCTCTATTTCCTATTATCTCCTCCTTATCACATTATTAACACTCTCCATATTGCTATCTTAGCGCTAATGGCCGCCTATTACCCATACTACTAATAAGGATTAATAGGAGCTTTGCCCACATCCATCATGGCGCTGGGTGTGTCACTCCAGGCTCATTATAATAAACAATATCTCTCTATTTGCTATTATCTCCCCCTTATCACATTATTAACACTCTCCATATTGCTATCTTAGCGCTAATGGCCGCCTATTGCCCATACTACTAATAAGTATTAATAGGAGCTTTGCCCACATCCATCATGGCAGTTGTGTCACTCAGGCACATTATAATAAACAATATCTCAATTTCCTATTATCTCCTCCTTATCACATGTATTAACACTCTCCCTTGTTGCTATCTGCAGCTATTGCCCATACTACTAATAAGGATTAATAGGAGCATTGCCCACATCCATCATGGCGCTGGGTGTGTCACTCCAGCCTCAATATCTCTCTATTTCCTATTATCTCCTCCTTATCACATTATTAACACTCTCCATATTGCTATCTTAGCGCCAATGGCCACCTATTGCCCATACTACTAATAAGGATTAATAGGAGCATTGCCCACATCCATCATGGCGCCGGGTGTGTCACTCCAGGCTCATTATAATAAACAATATCTCTCTATTTCCAGTATCTCCTCCTTATCACATTATTAACACTCTCCATATTGCTATCTTAGCGTTAATGGCCGCCTATTGCCCATACTACTAATAAGGATTAATAGGAGCTTTGCCCACATCCATCATGGCGCTGGGTGTGTCACTCCAGGCTCATTATAATAAACAATATCTCTCTATTTCCTATTATCTCATCCTTATCACATTATTAACACTCTCCATATTGCTATCTTAGCGCTAATGGCTGCCTATTGCCCATACTACTAATAAGGATTAATAGGAGCTTTGCCCACATCCATCATGGCGGCAGGTGTGTCACTCCAGGCTCATTATAATAAACAATATCTCTCTATTTCCTATTATCTACTCCTTATCACATTATTAACACTCTCCATATTGCTATGTTAGCACTAATGGCTGCCTATTGCCCATACTACTAATAAGGATTAATAGGAGCATTGCCCACATCCATCATGGCGCCGGGTGTGTCACTCCGGGCTCATTATAATAAACAATATCTCTCTATTTCCTATTAACTCCTCCTTATCACATTATAAACACTCTCTATATTGCTATCTTAGCGCTAATGGCCGCCTATTGCCCATACTACTAATAAGGATTAATAGGAGCTTTGCCCTCATCCATCATGGCGCTGGGTGTGTCACTCCAGGCTCATTATAATAAACAATATCTCTCTATTTCCTATTATCTCCTCCTTATCACATTATTAACACTCTCCATATCGCTATCTTAGCGCTAATGGCCGCCTATTGCCCACACTACTAATAAGGATTAATAGGAGCTTTGCCCTCATCCATCATGGCACCGGGTGTGTCACTCCAGCCTCATTATAATAAACAATATCTCTCTATTTCCTATTATCTCCTCCTAATCACATTATTAACACTCTCCATATTGCTATCTTAGCGCTAATGGCCGCCTATTGCCCATACTACTAATAAGGATTGGCTAGGAGCTTTGCTTCCACATCTATCATGTATGCTGCGTGCTACCTGTGTCTATTATATAATAAACAATATCTCTTATTTCCTATTATCTTCATCTCTATCACATTATTAACACTCTCTCCATATTGCTATCTTAGCGCTTAATGTAATGTTTATTGCCCATGCTACTACTAATAAGGATTAATAGGAGCTTTGCCTACATCCATCATGGCGCTGGGTGTGTCACTCCAGGCTCATTATAATAAACAATATCTCTCTATTTCCTATTATCTCCTCCTTATCACATTATTAACACTCTCCATATTGCTATCTTAGCGCTAATGGCTGCCTATTGCCCATACTACTAATAAGGATTAATAGGAGCTTTGCTCACATCCATCATGGCGCCGGGTGTGTCACTCCAGGCTCATTATAATAAACAATATCTCTCTGTTTCCTATTATCTCCTCCTTATCACATTATTAACACTCTCCATATTGCTATGTTAGCGCTAATGGCCGCCTATTGCCCATACTACTAATAAGGATTAATAGGAGCTTTGCCCACATCCATCATGGCGGCGGGTGTGTCACTCCAGGCTCATTATAATAAGCAATATCTCTCTATTTCCTATTATCTCCTCCTTATCACATTATTAACACTCTCCATATTGCTATCTTAGCGCTAATGGCCGCCTATTGCCCATACTACTAATAAGGATTAATGGGAGCTTTGCCCACATCCATCATGGCGGCGGGTGTGTCACTCCAGGCTCATTATAATAAACAATATCTCTCTATTTCCTATTATCTCCCCCTTATCACATTATTAACACTCTCCATATTGCTATCTTAGCGCTAATGGCCGCCTATTGCCCATACTACTAATAAGGATTAATAGGAGCTTTGCCCACATCCATCATGTGGCTGGGTGTGTCACTCCAGGCTCATTATAATAAACAATATCTCTCTATTTCCTATTATCTCCTCCTTATCACATTATTAACTCTCTCCATATTGCTATCTTAGCGCTAATGGCCGCCTATTGCCCATACTACTAATAAGGATTAATAGGAGCTTTGCCCACATCCATCATGGCGCCGGGTGTGTCACTCCAGGCTCATTATAATAAACAATATCTCTCTATTTCCTATTATCTCCTCCTTATCACATTATTAACACTCTCCATATTGCTATCTTAGAGCTAATGGCTGCCTATTGCCCATACTACTAATAAGGATTAATAGGAGCTTTGCCCACATCCATCATGGCGGCGGTGAGGTCGCTGACGTCATTTCCGGTGTGTCAGATCTCCTCCCTAGGCGGTTTCATTGCCCTCACTGACGTCATATGTGAGCGCCGTGCAGACCGTGCTGAGCCGCTGGGAGCGGAGGGTGAGGCTCGGGGTTTCGGGGATCATTGTGTTTATTGGGGTTATTACTGGTTACAGGTCAGTGACCCCGCCCCCGGGAACATCATGTGACCTGGTAATGCTGTCAATCATTAATCAGTGAGCAGCAGGGAGGATACAGTATCAGTAATGTAATGCTGTCACTAATCAGCTGATTAAATCAATAACCAAATCAATACATCATATATATAACATGGAGAGAGAGAGAGAGTAACATGGAGAGAGAGAGAGAGAGAGAGAGTAACATGGAGAGAGAGAGAGAGTAACATGGAGAGAGAGAGAGAGAGAGAGAGAGAGAGAGAGAGAGAGAGAGAGAGAGAGAGAGAGAGAGAGAGAGAGAGAGAGAGAGAGAGAGAGAGAGAGAGAGAGAGTGTAACATGGAGAGAGAGAGAGAGTAACATGGAGAGAGAGAGAGAGTAACATGGAGAGAGAGAGAGAGTAACATGGAGAGAGAGGGAGAGAGAAACATGGAGAGAGAGGGAGAGTAATATGGAGAGTGAGAGAGTAACATGGAGAGTGAGAGATCATTAATCAGTGAGCAGCAGGGAGGATACAGTATCTGTAATGTAATGCTGTCACTAATCAGCTGATTAAACCAATAACCAAATCAATACATCATATATATAACATGGAGAGAGAGAGAGTAACATGGAGAGAGAGAGAGTGTAACATGGAGAGAGAGTAACATGGAGAGAGAGAGAGAGAGAGAGAGAGTGTAACATGGAGATAGAGAGAGAGAGAGTAACATGGAGAGAGAGTAACATGGAGAGAGAGAGATAATTAATCAGTGAGCAGCAGGGAGGATACAGTATCAGTAATGTAATGCTGTCACTAATCAGCTGATTAAACCAATAACCAAATCAATACATCATATATATAACATGGAGAGAGAGAGAGAGAGTAACATGGAGAGAGAGAGAGAGAGAGTGAGTAACATGGAGAGAGAGAGAGAGAGAGAGAGTAACATGGAGAGAGAGAGAGAGAGTAACATGGAGAGAGAGAGAGAGAGAAACATGGAGAGAGAGAGAGAGAGTAACATGGAGAGAGAGAGAGAGAGAGTAACATGGAGAGAGAGAGAGAGAGTAACATAGAGAGAGAGAGAGATCATTAATCAGTGAGCAGCAGGGAGGATACAGTATCAGTAATGTAATGCTGTCACTAATCAGCTGATTAAACCAATAACCAAATCAATACATCATATATAACATGGAGAGAGAGAAACATGGAGAGAGAGAGAGAGAGAAACATGGAGAGAGAGAGAGAGAGAGAAACATGGAGAGAGAGAGAGAGAGAAACATGGAGAGAGAGAGAGAGAGAAACATATATATATAGAGAGAGAGAAACATATATATATATAGAGAGAGAAACATATAGAGAGAGAGAGAGAGAGAGAGAGAAACATATATATATAGAGAGAGAGAAACATGGAGAGAGAGAGAGAGAGAGAGAAACAGGGGGGGAGAGAGAGAGAGAGAGAGAAAGAGAGAGAGAGAGAAAGAGGGAGAGAGAGAGAGAGAGAGAGAGAGAGAGAAACATGGAGAGAGAGAGAGAGTAGCATGGAGAGAGAGAGAGAGTAACATGGAGAGAGAGAGTAACATGGAGAGAGAGAGAGAGAGAGAGAGATCATTAATCAGTGAGCAGCAGGGAGGATACAGTATCAGTAATGTAATGCTGTCACTAATCAGCTGATTAAACCAATAACCAAATCAATACATCATATATATAACATGGAGAGAGAGAGAGAGAGAGAATAACATGGAGAGAGAGAGAGAGAGTGTAACATGGAGGGAGAGAGAGAGATCATTAATCAGTGAGCAGCTGATTAAACCAATAACCAAATCAATACATCATATATATAACATGGAGAGAGCGAGAGAAAGTAACATGGAGAGAGAGAGTAACATGGAGAGAGAGAGAGATCATTAATCAGTGAGCAGCAGGGAGGATACAGTATCAGTAATGTAATGCTGTCACTAATCAGCTGATTAAACCAATAACCAAATCAATACATCATATATATAACATGGAGAGAGAGAGTAACATGGAGAGAGAGAGAGAGTGTGTAACATGGAGAGAGAGAGAGTAACATGGAGAGAGAGGGGGTAACATGGAGAGAGAGAAAGAGAGCGAGCGAGAGTAACATGGAGAGAGAGGAGGTAACTTGGAGAAAGAGAGAGAGCGAGAGTAACATGGAGAGAGAGGGGGTAACATGGAGAAAGAGAGAGAGCGAGAGTAACATGGAGAGAGAGCGAGAGTAACATGGAGAGAGAGGGGGTAACCTCTGGCCACCTCTACTTCTGCCAGAGTGCCGTAAGCTCTCGGAGCTGAGTCATGTGGTACAGGTCTTGGCCCATTGGCTGAGAGGAATCAGCTGACACACTCAGTTAATGAGTTAGCTCTGCATTGTAGGACTTAGTTTAGGAAAGCTAACTCTGGATTAAGTAGCGGAGGCAGAGAGCCACGCATGGAGGATATCAGCACTTTCTCTCTGGGGAGGGCTGTGATAGGGTTACAATTTTAACATGTGACTACTAAGTATAGACAGACAATTCTAGAAGTGACAATTGTAAAATGTCCTGTTAAAGTGAACTTATTACAGACACGCAGGAGATGGCCTTTAACCTTGTTACAAGAAATGCAGGTTGTTTAATGACCATGGTAGTTGAGCGAAGCATGTAACCTGTGCAGCTGTTCTATGTTCCGATGTAATCTCTTGTTACGTAACTTTTGCAATAAATATGTTTACCTGACTTTAAATAAACTGTGTTAATCCGATTCAAAAAACTGTGTCTGTGTATCACTGAGAGGCTGCTCCCCCCGAACGTTTGGCCCAAAGTTGGGGTGCACAGATAAGTGGGCTTAGTATTATAGCATCTGATACAGGAAGAAAGGTTGACTCCAACAGATATACTGAGACAAAGTAGGGACTTCTTTGTGTCAGCATTTTTCTCTGCTTGACAAAAGGTGACATTCTTTGTCAAGCCAGTGATGGCTGTAGGGGGTAAAAGGCTATGAATATGAAGAATCTTATTGACTCGCAGGATCCTCCATAGACCTCAGTGCTGTACTCTTGAGCATGCGCAAGAGCACAGTGTTGACGTCGGCAGTTGATGCACCAGGAACTTGCCCACGATGGTTACAGAACCCCCAGTAGATGATGTTACTGTTGGGGGTCTTTGCAAATTAAACAGAGCAGCTTTTAAAATGGGGGAAAAAACCCTCAAAAACCAAACATTTACACGAATTTCATGATGGAGAATGCCTGACCACTATATTTATATCCAGTAGGTTAATTCCTTTGATTTATGTCCCTCACACTGGGACCCAACAAGGTCACCAATCTCTGCTGGCACTGGAGTCCATTGTTTGGAGATGGCAAGTCATCCAGTGACTCCTAGACAAAAAACCTATTAGAAGGTGGAAGGGATTGAGAGATCTGTATCAAGTCTCAGAGATGGACTACCAGCTGAACAGACCGGTAAGGGATATATTCGCAAAATACACTTCTATTGTTTTATCCTATCTTCCTGTCTTTGTGATGGGGAAGTATAACTCAAGGATATGGTAGAGGGAGAGAAAAAAAATAATATCTTTATACGATGGGGCACAATTTAGTTTTTTGGGATAAACATTGCTAATGATCTCAATCTGTTAGAAAATCTTTTCTGATTATTTATCTACAGAATCCACCATTGAAGTCTATGGTAATTTTCCTTTGAAAAGCTTATCTGAAACAATTAAAGGCTATAATTTGTAGTAGTTATAGTTAATGTCTGGCCAATTAATCCTGTTGTAGATTGATGATCTGTAACAATGACATTTCTTATTTAGGATCAGTGTGAGTTTGAAGAGGTGGCCGTTTACTTCTCCGAGGAGGAGTGGGACTATTTAAATTATGAAGAGAAGGAGCTTTACCGGGATGTGATGATGGAGAATTACCAGACCCTCAGCTCTCTGGGTAAGAAAACTTCACCCTATTTAGAGGAAATCTTTCTCATAAGAACATATTCATATCTGGGACAAATTGACATTTCTTCACCTATGTTCCTAACTCATCGTAATCATAATAAATGTGTATCTTTAAATTCTAATTGATAATAATGTGTCCCGTTAAATACAGGAAGGATTCACATGACGCCTTTGATTATATCAGCGATTGAGCGAGGGGAAGAGCCGTATGTCAGGAGCCACCTGCGGGATAGTCTTTTGAATACTGGCCCAGGTTAGTAATAAACATGTAGGTGGTATTAGGCTCCTTTATGGATCAGAGATCTTGGCTTTTCTCTTTTCCAGGCTTCTCTACCTTCCTGATCTCTGCAGGGGAGCTGAATTATTGTGAAGCTCTCCATACAGCTCAGTGTGGTGAGAGTTTGCAGTGTTTAGTTACTCATTATGCCCCAGACAGACTCTGTTGTGCATTGTTCCCAGGTTAAAGGGAGAGACTGTTCATTGCAGCTGCTGTGATTTGCAAATATTGTTTAGTTCTTGGCTATCTGGTATTGCTAAGAAATTTTAATTTTCAATGAGAAAAATGCAATTCTTAATGGGACAGTAAAGTCACCAAAACCACTACTGACAAATCCCAGGCACAAGGGTGAAATCTTTAGTCGACTTTGTGCTTTGGATTTGTTGTGCCCTGGTTTAGTTATTTAATTTTTCCTTCTTTCTGCTACTCTGTGACATCATACACCCTGTTCCAAATTATTATGCAAATTATATTTTTCTCATTTACCTAAATAATTGATGTAAATAACAGTCAGCATAATTCTCATGTTATCAACTATTAAGAGTACAATTCAAATTTTATTGAACAAACCTCTTAATGATAACAGTATATATATATTTTTTTAAAACATAAAAAACTTACAATGCACTGTTCCAAATTATTACACAGAGGGAGTTTCAAAACACTTTATAGCTTGTAAAAAACAGAAAATTGTCATTTTGTTGTGTTTGCAGCATATTTACTGAAATCAAAAGCTATTTCAATCAATCCCCTAGTCCTCCAAGCGTAATGTGGTGGCCCATCCGAGCGTCGCCGCCAAGCAATTCCTTTCCTTCAGTCGTTATAGATCCCAAAGTATGTTTTAGTATTTATAGCAGTGTAGCAGATTCACCCAAGCACTAGCCGAGACTTAGGTATACTAGGCTTAGTGTTGGGCATTCGCTTTTGTCTGAAATTCGGACGGGAAATTAGGCTACTTGTTCATTCGTCAGAATGACAAATGAACGAATAGAAATTAAAAAGAATTAACGAAACTCAAATTTCAATTCGGCCTTTGTTCGTTTGTTTAGTTTATTAAAGCTGCAGGTGGGGACCATAAGTGGCATGGATCAGATCAGAATTTCATTAATTCGTATAAAATTCCCAACCGAAACTCGGTGAATTCACCGGTGCCTTGTCTAATTGACAGGACGTTCAGGATTAGTGAAAGGAGGCTGTGGCGAAAGTAACCTCTCCACTGGTTTTTGGAGGAACCTGTTTGTCAGCCTCCTACCCTGGGACTATGGGCCCTGTGATAACCCATGTTCAAAAGTACTGTTTCTGCCCCTTGGACTTTTAACTGGAACAGATTCAAACATGTGGCGGCGGCCATCATAAATTGTCCAGCAGTGTTTTGTCGTCGAGTGTATGGAACGGTTTTGGGCATGGGACCATGTGCACGCTGGGTCAGAAAAAGGACTTTCAGGAATTCCCTGAAACCCTGCTCTGATCTGGGTGATTTTTGGATATGTTGTTCACCCAGATCAGGGCTATCTGGGGGTGTAAGATAGGGATATGTTGTGTTTTGGGGGTTTTCTGTACTTTGGGCTAAATGTGGATTTTCTGCCTGGAGATAATTCAGTTTCTTACAGTACTTTATTCAATTATCTCCCAGGCAGAGGGGAGGGAATGTGTACTGTGTGTGGGAGTGTCATTCCTTGTGCTATTGTTTTGATTGGTTTATGTATCTTGTATTCCTGTGTCCCACAAGGTCCAGGGGGTGTGCCTCTGGCCTGAAACCACTCTATAAAAGCAGCCTGTTCAATAAACCCTCAGATCTGCTGAGTTCCTGTTTTACCCTCAACATAGAGCCTTGTCTCATGTGTGGGGAGAAAGGCTACATCTACCCTGGGGATTGCTATATCACTATAATCAGGGATTATAATCACTAAGCTCTTTTAAGAGCTTGTTCCTGCTACTCTCTCTTGGAGGAGAGGTTCATCCAGTGGAACCTGAAACCTTGTCGTAGGTCCAGGGTGGGTAGAGGAGGGAGAGTTCTCATCCAAGCTGTATGTTGGGACTGGGGTGCTGATGGTGTTTGGAGTCCTCGGTGAGCACTAGGAGCATCTGTCGGCAGAGGTACCCAACCGGGGCACAGGAAACTCCGATACAGAGGCATTGCGAGAACAGGGAAGAGGGTGAGTATTGTGGGAAAATGTATTTGATCCACAGGACACGGTGCTGACTTAAGCTCTTCCTTTAGTCAAAGAAGGTCAAGCGTAGGAAATATACATACGACAAAGTAGATAAGATGAGAGGAAGCGAAGAGGAAGCAATAGGAGAAATTTGGCCTTGATTTAATTATTTTGGATATGCTTTTAAAATCAAAACCTGTTAGAAAAACTTTGAATCTGTGGATAAATAATTCGAGAGGTTTTTCTAAAAGATTGGGATTATTTGAAAAGTGTATGCAAAATAATTAAATCAAGGCCTTTGTGTTTGGGTTAAAAAATCTTAGCATAGGATATATTTGATACATGTAATACATATCTAGTATATAAATATGTTAAATATCAATGGTGTCTATTGCTGTCCATACATGAAAATGTATAGTAGTTTTTTTCTCTCCATTTATTCGTTCATCCTCTAGTGAAATGCTTTACACAGTATATACAGTATCCCTTTTTTGCAATATTTCAGTTTCTTAAATATTTGTAAAAATAAAAATGCACGTTTTTTTTCTCCCATACAGTAGCTAGGACAAAAAAAAGGCCAAATACCCTGATTGTATGTATATGTAAGCCCAATAGCATTACTAGCAGTACAGTGTATTAAAATAGTGATATCATGTGAAAACAATGCTCGCACTAGCATAGCTCCCATATACAGCAAATACAGTTACATTGTTTCTAAAATAAAGGAATTTTAAAATGTTTTCTAACAATCTCTGCAATGCTAATGTAATGTTAAAGGACCCTATTCACATCTGACTGTAGGAATGGTATGACCTATGAAGTTTCCTTTACTGTGTGGAAGGTGAGGGGTAATTTTATCACATGACAGGAGGCTTCATATTTTGCATAACTTTCTTTACTTTATGCCTCCAGCCAGGGCCGGATTAAGAGCACAGTGGGCCTGGTGCTGACAATTATGATGGGCCTAATTAAGGAATCTTATCGACCAAAAACACTAAAACAATCATACCTCCCAAGCGTCATGTATCTGATGGAGATGGTGCTGGAGGGAAACTCATAGGATGCAGCTATAAGAAAACACATACTCTATGCTAATTTATCTCTAATTTATGCTTTCATCTTTCAAGTAAATCCATAACCCCTAACAGCAGTGTCCAGTGAAGCAGGAAGTCAATGGGCGGGGTAAAAGGGTGTGCCACTGGCGCAAATCACGTGACAAGACCTGCCAAAAGGGGTGAACATGCCCAAAAAGGGGGCATGTTTGTCCAAAGAATTGGAAGGTCAGCCTGGCATGAATGCCTGCCAATCCTGCAGGCTGTCCAACTAAGGGCATATTATGCAGGCAGCACCTTAAGCTTGACATAAATGCGTCTAATGATGCGCTTACTCCATTCTTTCTAAGGACTGTCCCCTAGCACTGGCTGGTCCACTTGTCTCCTTACCGTCTTACTAGCAGGCAGAAGTTCCTGGTATAGTCTGAGACAGAGAAAAGGTGTCTGTAGTGAGTGTAGAAGAAAGGGGACATGTCACAGTGTTAGAGAGACCAATGTCTGCATTACCTAAAATAACTTTAATGTCAGCCAGTGCACACAAGTTTTGTTCCCATACATCCCTCTTAAGCTTCCAACTTAACGGGACACTATAGTCACCAGAACAACTACAGCTTATTGTATTTGTTCTGGTAAGTAGAATCATTCCATTCAGGCTTTTTGCAGTAAACACTGTATTTTCAGAGAAAATAACTCCACGGGCCGCTCCTTAGATGGCTGCTAGAGGTGCTTCCTGGGGCAGTACTGCCTAGTGTGCAGCACTGCCATTTAGTGTCTCCACCCTCTGCATGCAGACACTAAACTTTCCTCATAGAGAGGCAGTGATCCAATTTATCTTTATGAGGAGATGCTGATTGGCCAGGGCTATGTTGGACTTGTGCTGGCTCTGCCCCTGATCTGCCTAGTTGACAGTCTCAGCTAATCCTATGGGGAAGTATTGTAATTTGCTCAGACCACCACTTCTGAGCCAGCAGCTGCAGAATTGAATACAAGTAATATTTTACTATATTTAGGGAGGGACGAAGGGGCCAGGGTGGTGGTTTTAACATAATAGGGTAAGAAATACATGATTGTGCTCCTGACACTATAGTGCTCCTTTAGGCAAGAGTATGTGAAGAGTAGTTAAAGTTGCCACCTTTCTTGGAAAAAAATACCAGCCTTAATCATTTGTATAATTAATTAGTTATGCGTGTAAATCACAAGGAGTGACATCAGAGAAAATTCTGTAAAATCACCAACAAACTACTCACAGTTTGATTCTGCTGTATAGATGGATTGCTCCCAGTGTCTCCCTGTCTCCCAGTGTCTCAGTCTCGCAAGTCACCCAGTGTCTCAGTGTCCCTATGTATCACAGTGTCAGTGTCCCCATGTCACCCAGTGTCTGTGTCCCCATTTCTCCCAGTGTCCCAATGTCACTAGGATACTGGGGACACTGAGAGACATGGGGACACTGGGAGACATGGGGACACTGAGACATTTAGGGAAACTGGGAGAAATGGGGACACTGAGACACAGACACTGGGAGACATGGGGACACTGAAACATTTGGGGACTCTAAGACACTAGGGACACAGACATGGGAACACAGACACTGGGAGACTAGGGGACACTGGGAGACTAGGGGACACTGGGAGACTAGGGGACACTGGCTGGGAGACAGACACTTAGGGACACTGGGAGACATGGGGACAGTTGTGGACATAGACATGTGGACACTGGGACATATAGGGACACTGGGAGACATGGGGACACCAGACACACTGAGACACTAAGAACACAGACACTGGGAGACATGGAGACACTGAAACATTTGGGAACACTAAGACACTAGGGACACAGACACTGGGAGACTAGGGGACACTGGGAGACTAGGGGATACTGGGAGACTAGGGGACACTGGCTGGGAGACAGATACTTGGGGAGACATGGGGACAGTTGTGGACATAGACATGGGGACATTGGGACACATGGGGACACTAGTCACACTGAGAGTCTCGCAAGTCACCCAGGGACACTGAGACACTAGGGACACTGGCTGGGGGACATAGTGTCTCCGTGTCCCAATGTCTCCCAATGTCCCTATGTCTCACAGAGTCCCCATGTGTCTCAGCATCCCCATGTATCCCCTAGTGTCTCAGTGTCCCCAAGTGTCTGTGTCCCCAGGTCTCACAGTGTCTGTGTCCCCATGTGTCCTAGTGTCTCCGTGTCCCCTAGTGTCTGTGTTCCCATGTGTCCCCTAGTGTCTGTGTCCCCATGTCCCCAAGTGTCTCAGTGTCCCTTAGTGTCTCAGTGTCCCTATGTTTTCCAGTGTCCCCAAGTGTCTCAGTGTTCCCAGGTCTCCCAGTGTCTGTGTCCTAGTGTCTCAGTGTCCCCTTGTGTATGTGTCATCATGTGTCCCCTAGTGTCTGTGTCCCCTAGTGTCTCAGTGTCCCCATGTGTCCCTGCTGCCTTTCCCCCCATCCCTCACTTACCTGAGCTGTACAGCTGCTGTCTGGACTCTCTGTGCTGTGTTGCTGCTCCCCCATGGGTCAGTGAGTAGTAGAAAGAGGCAGGGATATTCTGTAACTTCCTATCCCTGCCTCTCTCCACACCCCTACTGGCCAGTGCTGGTATTGCAGAGTAATTTCCATTTGTTCTGAGAAAATTACCTGCATTTGTTCTGCCGGTATTACTGCAATACTGGCACAGCCAGGCATCCTCAAATACCATCTGTGCCATTAAAATACCAGTCAGGTGGCAAACCTAAGAGTAGTGTGTAAAAAAAAAAAAAAAAAAAATTATTATTTTTTTTTTTTAAATGGGCCTATTCCATGGGCCTGGGCCTGGAGCTGCAGCTCCATCAGCCCCTATGTTAATCCGGCCCTGCCTCCAGCAGCACAAGTCAATCAATAAACTTAAAAACAATCAGTAACAGGCATCACATCCATATATAAAGCCCTGGCAGACACATGACTTCATCTTTGGGTGCTGCTCCAGCCAAGGCACAGGTCAGAGTATTTGCTCTAAACTGTTTTTTTTCATTTATATTGCAATTGTCATTATATTTGGACATTTATGGTATGGTATTCATCCCCTGTTACCCTTCTCCCTACTTTACCCTGATTTTTTACTGTTGTTTTATTATATTGTTATTTGATTTGTAAGTCTGCTGGCATACATAATGCATTCCACAAGCCGATCGCGGTGCAGGCTCAATTTGTGTATACTTCAACCGTACGAACTGCAACCAGGGGAATGCACCAATCTCCCGAACGGGACCCGTACGGGTGCTCCAAACTCCCGAACTATAAATCGACGATTTGTGGCTAACAGCCGAACCAATATATTCTCCAATCAGCTTACGTTTCCAGCAATCAGTCGCTAACCACGTGTAATAAATCCCCCCCAATAACGAGACCAAGCTCCGCATTAAGGGTAAAACAAGAACTGGGTTTACTGTGGGCTACCCGCCTGTATTTATGCAGGTCTCCCACTTGGTGGACACTCCCCTAGGGGACCAACTGGGAGACTGTAATTACAGACAGATTTGTGGCACTTTAGGACATAAGGGCACAAAATATTCCCACAATGCATCCTGGTTCCCTCCCCTCTGTCCTGGAGATAATTGAGAAGTAATTCAATTATCTCACAGGACAGAGGCAAATCGCCATTTTAAATGAAACACAGAAAACACACAAAAATGAATAATTATACAACTTCCGAATATATTCAATTCGTATAACGTATCCCCAGATAGCCTGGATCTGAGTGCATATTCCTACCGAATAGCGCTCAGATTCCCATACGCACAGTTCAATCGCCATGAAGTCAAAGTTTCTTACAAGTCTTTCGGTATGCGATTGACTCCATGGGATGGCTATCTGGGTTAAGTTCATTTGTATCCTCGAAACTCCTGAACGGCCCGGTGTTCGCATGCCTCGACGAATAAGAAGGGCGGTTGGTGGATTCAGCGGTGTTCGGTAGAAAAAGTGTCCATTTTTAGTTCCATAGAATCTGCACCGAACACCGCTGGTCTTTCGCCTGTTCTAAAATGGCCGCCCCCTCGTGGTCGGCATACAAACGACGACCACCCGGCATTCGGTTATAATTAAGAGGTGTCTGCGGTTAACCACAATGTTCTAATTCGGATCAAGAGGTTAAACAGCAGCACACTTCTCTTCTGGGTGGCCGTCCGTTCGGTAAGTTAATTTGGTAAAAGTTCAAACAGACGAATAGGGGTATACGGACAGGCAATTCCACGAAAGGAAGGCAAACTAGACGAACCAGCAATATTAGTCTTACAGATGAATCTGTCACAGTTTTTATATGTACAACTTCTGGACTTGCATGGGTATAAATTAACCCTAATGTGTGCAAATAGTGTGACCCTTACACAGTCTGTTTGGAGGGAGATAGATTAGAGCGGTTAACTTGCCCAGCTCCCTACTCCCAACTATTTGGATACACTCCTTCTCCACAGGGATACATTGACCAGGATACAGTGGTGGATGCACATAACGGAGTGGATAACAGGGGTGACCCCCTTACGCTGGGTAACCCCGATGCGTGGCAGTCATCTGTCCTAGTGACATCTTTGTACAAGGGTGACACCCCCCCTTACGCTGGGTGACCCCCAAGCGAGTCTGGCTCCTGTCCTAAGTGACATACGAATACTGGGGTGACCCCCCTGTGCTGGGTGACCCCCAAGCAAGTCTTACTCTGGTAGTAGTGACATACATATATAGGGGTGACCCCCCGCGCCCTAGTACGGGCTTATATCCACAGAGTGCGCTCTGTCACTGTATGCACAGACCAAGGCGCACTAGATGCATGTATATCGGCAGCTCCATGCTACAACTGGGGTGATCCGTATGCCCCTCCCTGAGCCGGGAAGGAGAGCTCACAGTGCTGCCAAATTCCACAGTACTGTACCATATAAGGGTGATCCCTTGGATTATACACGTGTACCACGCCTCCCATACACGTGCTACGTCCCGGCATTGCAGACCGCTCAGCCCGGTCTTATCGAGGGTGACCCCCTCCTCGGACCACTCCTGGATTTTACTAAGTGGTACTGATTAATTGAAATTCTGGGTGACCCCTAGTTGTACGTGGAGGCCCACTGAGTTACAGTAAGTGTACTACTGTACCAGACACCTGTTCTGTCTCCCACAGACCGGAAGAGTGTGACCCAACATGTCGGACTCCCCTCAATCTCCCACGACCGATTTCAGTCGAGGATTAATGCTGCCGTGGCAGCTTCAGTGGAAAAAAGTCCTCGCCAAAATGCTGGCAAACAACCCATCTGACATGGCGGGTGCGACAGCCCCACCACCAATGGAAGCTAGAGATACCGACAACGTTAGGTCAGACACCTTATAGTCTAAACGTCATTTGAAGGGCTCCACCGCGGCTTCCCCGAAGGGGGAGGGAAGGCCCAGCTTAAGAGAAACCGTCACTCGGAATGTCCTAACCATTCACCTCTCAGGCTCCGTCATAGGGGGACAAGGACTCCATCCCTCAACCTTCTCTGGAGATCATGGAAGAATGGAGAGCAGACGAGCCTCCCTCTGAAGAGGAAGAGTGTCAGGACCGGCCCCAAGAGGAGGGGAGCTACACTAAGGGCAGGGAACGTGCGGGGTGCCCTAGCAAGAAAGGCCTTAGAGAGGTGAATAACGCTTCATGTGAGGTCAGTGTCTTCTTTGACACACTGAGCACTCTCATATTCGACCCACGCACCATCCGACATCCAACGTCATCAGAATGGGGTTTACCGGATCACCTGGCACACTTTGTCCACTTCTGACTCAGGAGGCCTATGAAAAAGGAAGTTCGAGCCAAGCTCGGGGCGGAATGCCCATGCCCTCTATTACTAAACAAGATAACCCTCACCCTGGAGTTCAATACCACGGTGGTGGTATTTATGTCCCGTTCAGGCCGGGATCCACGGAAGGGTGTAGAAATAGAGCTTAAAAAGGTTCAGGATAAAATGTTGGACATGATCGGTCACCTGGCAAAATTTTATATTTTGCGGACCTGTCCCTCACCCAAGACTCACCTCTAGAAGCTCATCGTGTGAGGGAATGGGTGCAAAGGGCAATATGCATGCTGGGGAGCTCAAATGCAGCCATGTGCACAGAACGGCGCAAAGCAGCCCTATTAAAGATGGATTCCAAACTATTGGAGTTAGGGAAGAAAGAGCTAGGCCCTCAGACGTACCGGCTATTGTTTGGAGAGTCATTTATCGCAGAGCTCAAGAAACACGTGGGCCTGTATACCACCCTGAACAAGACACAATTTTCCATCAGGCAGGTCTTCCGCAACCCTACACCGAGCCGGATTTTTTTTCGTCAGGGCTGGTCGGCAGAGATGTCGGGCCACCAGCCACTTCTGGTCCTCAGGCCCCAGACATCAACCCACACCTCAACCCTTCTTCCCATCCGCAAGAACCATCTTTAACCAATCATTGTTAACAGGAGTAGTCCCAGAAGATTGGAAGTTAGCGAATGTTGTGCCCATTTACAAGAAAGGTAATAGGGAGGAGTCGGGCAACTATAGGCCAGTAAGCCTTACTTCAGTAGTGGGGAAAGTGATGGAAACCATGTTAAAGGATAGGATTGATGAACATCTAAAAACACATGGATTTCAAGATCAGAGACAACATGGGTTTACTTCAGGGAGATCATGCCAAACTAATCTTATTGATTTTTTTGATTGGGTAACTAAAATTATAGATCAGGGTGGTGCAGTAGACATTGCTTACCTAGATTTCAGTAAGGCTTTTGACACTGTTGCACATAGAAGGCTTATCAATAAACTGCAATCTTTAAGTTTGGATTCCAATATTGTTGAATGGGTAAGGCAGTGGCTGAGTGACAGGCAACAGAGGGTTGTAGTTAATGGAATATATTCGAAGCTTGGACTTGTCACCAGTGGGGTACCTCAGGGATCTGTACTTGGACCCATTCTCTTTAATATTTTTATTAGTGATATTGCAGAAGGTCTTGATGGTAAGGTATGTCTTTTTGCTGATGATACTAAGATATGTAACAGGGTTGATGTTCCAGGAGGGATAAGCCAAATGACAAATGATTTAGGTAAACTAGAAAAATGGTCAGAATTGTGGCAACTGACATTTAATGTGGATAAGTGCAAGATAATGCATCTTGGACGTAAAAACCCAAGGGCAGAGTACAGAATATTTGATAGAGTCCTAACCTCAACATATGAGGAAAGGGATTTAGGGGTGATTATTTCTGATGACTTAAAGGTAGGCAGACAATGTAATAGAGCAGCAGGAAATGCTAGCAGAATGCTTGGTTGTATAGGGAGAGGTATTAGCAGTAGAAAGAGGGAAGTGCTCATGCCATTGTACAGAACACTGGTGAGACCTCACTTGGAGTATTGTACACAGTACTGGAGACCGTATCTTCAGAAGGGTTCAGAGAAGGGCTACTAAACTGGTTCATGGATTGCGGGATAAAACTTACCAGGAAAGGTTAAAGGATCTTAACATGTATAGCTTGGAGGAAAGACGAGACAGGGGGGATATGATAGAAACATTTAAATATATAAAGGGAATCAACACAGTAAAGGAGGAGACTATATTTAAAAGAAGAAAAACTACCACAACAAGAGGACATAGTCTTAAATTAGAGGGACAAAGGTTTAAAATAATATCAGGAAGTATTACTTTACTGAGAGGGTAGTGGATGCATGGAATAGCCTTCCAGCTGAAGTGGTAGAGGTTAACACAGTAAAGGAGTTTAAGCATGCGTGGGATAGGCATAAGGCTATCCTAACTATAAGATAAGACTAGGGACTAATGAAAGTATTTAGAAAATTGGGCAGACTAGATGGGCCGAATGGTTCTTATCTGCCGTCACATTCTATGTTTCTATGTTTGCAAGGAGAACCTTCTGCGCAAGGGGCGCTAGAGGCAGAGGTATTGGATGATTCAATTCAGGTGAGCATGCCTCTCCCACTACTTTGTCAGAGATAACCCCAGGCAGGTTGTCTCTCCTTCCACAGAACTGGAAAGCCATCTCCACAGATGCCTGGGTCCTCCAAATGATAAAGGGGTACGTGATAGAATTCACTAGTACCCCGGTATATGTCGTACGACCAACCCCACTACAGGCAGCGAAAGCCCACATATAGCTCATAGACAAGGAAATTCGAGACCCATTCGCCAAAGGAGCCGTAGAGTTCGCTCCAGACAATCAGGGCTATTTCAGCAATGTTTTTGTAGTAAGAAAGAAGACGGGAGACTATCATCATCAACCTACGCCAACTCAATGGATTTGTGGCGTAACGGTACTTCAAGATGGAAGCTATCCATCTCTTACGGGGTCTACTCCTTGAAAACGACTGGTTTGCGTGGTTGAATTTGAAGGGCGCTTACCTATTGGTTCCCATGGCGCACATAACTCGCTCCTTCCTTCGCTTCACTTGGCAGGATCGACCTTGCCAGTTCACGTGTCTACCGTTCGGCCTCTGCTCGACCCCATGGTGTCTCACGAAGCTTCTGAAGCCGTTCACGGCACACTTGAGAGCAAGGGGTATGTGCTGTCTCATATACCTAGACGACTTGCTGATTTTTTGCGGATCCAATTCCAGACTGCGGTCACAGACGAGATTTATAATACAGTTTCGGGAACCGTTGGTAGTGAACAGAGAGAAGTCGGCTCGGTCCCCCTCCCGAGTGATTAAGTTCCCCTGCTTTGGAATAGATCCCACCTCGTGTGTATTACGCCTTCCCACATCATAGATAGCGGCGATTCAAAAGGAAAATCGACAGGTACTCCGGAAAGGCACCACAACCCTTCGCCTACTAGAAAGGATTGTTGGACTACTCTCATCCTCTATCCAAGCGATTTTCCCGGGGCCGTTTCACATACGAAAGCACACATACGAACTTCGGATCAGAGTAGCGAAGACATTGATGCTACTCATCACACTGCTACGAAGGAGTCACGCTTGACACCCAGAATTGTTGGATCTGACTCAGGATCACCCTCTGCTCCTTCCAGTTTTACCCTTCCTTCTGGCAGACCCGAAAGGAGAACCTCATCCGTTGATTATGCAGGAGCGTCTGGAGTTGGTGGCTTGGAGTCTTTCAGGGGAGCCTGGAACGTCGAGGGACTATCGCAACCAATTAGAGACCTATTATGACACTCATGGACACCAGGTAGTCAACGAAGTTACGTATCTGCATGGAACACCTGGAGTCGCTGGTGTATGGGAAGGGACTGCGATCCCTTTACTGCCCCTATCTCCTCGGTGCTGAATTTTTTATCACCGCTTTTCATTACGGGCTGATCGTACCGTTCCATTAACGTGATACATTCCACGATTTCGGCGACGCATGTTACGATTCACGGCACTCCGGTCAGTCAGGATCCTTTGATATGCTGCTTACTGCGGGATATCAAACTGTCCAGAACCCTGCGCCAAAGTATAACCGTTTTTGGGATGTTGATTTGGTTCTTCGCTTCCTTTTGAGACTAGCCACCGTAACACGGACCTATCTCTCCGTCAGCTGGCGGCCAAAGTCACGCTATTTTTATGTCTAGTGTCTTTTCGTCGGGTATCAGATGTACGGACGTTTGACGTGGACGGGTTTTCGGGTCTATATCATACCCCTTTTTTTTTCGGCGGTTCCCCGTCTTTGTGTAGTTAAAGCGTTACTTCGTTACATGGAGATCACGACTCCCCTTAGATCGTCACATTCAGGACAGCTTCTGGTCTCTTATACCAACCCTACAAGCCACTTCCCACGACCACTCTGTCTAGATGGGTTCGTTGGTTATCATCGATAGCTGGGGTGGAGACATGTTTTAGTGCGCTTTCAGTACGAGGCGCGGCCGCTTCTCGGCCTTCACGGCGGGGGCCTCTCTATCACATATTTTACATGCGGCGGATTGGACACGGAAAAACACCTTCCGTATATTTTAGTTTTGTCAAACCACACACACATCCTTCTCGCTCATACCACAGCGTTAAAAATGCTAAATTTGAAGCCTCCTGTCATGTGATAAAATTGTACATTATGCTAATGTAGTGTACCTATAATCTTAATTTTAATAATAAGAATTAAGATTATAGGTACACTACGTTAGCATAATCTACAATTGTCATTCTCAGGATATTTGAAGACCTTTAAAAGGTGGAATGAATTACTTGCAGAGAAATGTGTTTCTGCATAAGCTGGTACTCATTCCTGAAATTTAAATTAAGGTAGGTGAGTCTTTATGGACTAATTATGGACTTTATGGACTAAATTTATATTTTGAAAAGCAAATGAAAGTGTATACACAATTTCAAATGCAAGGTGTAAAGTGCAAACATTCTTATATAACCCCTTAATGACTGAGTCATGACATGTGTGGAGGTAGTGGTTATTGTGTAGTGCGACTAACCTTTATTACCAACCAATTTTTACCCCCAATAAAGACCTGAGACATAGATTGCGGTGTAAAACAGACCACAGCTTTTATTTATAAATTCCAAATATAAATAACCAATAAATAACATTATAACCATATCAACATGATATATACATCTTTAAATGCAAACTTGTCCTTGCCAAGCCATTCCATCACCAAGACCAGAGTACTCCACTGGGACCTACCCTCCCCCCTCGCCCCAAACACCACATGGCCTCCAATTAGGCCTTAACACCACCTGGCCTGCAACTTGGCCTTCACTTACCACCATGCTAACCACTGGCTGACCTTTTGACTCAGTGGGCACGCCCAAATGACAAACCTTTCCCAGAGGTTAGGGGAGGGACCCAGGCCAACTTTCCATTTTCTCCCTGTACTCTTTCTCCAACCAGGCTTGGCAAGGACTAGACCCACCACTAGCCCCGCTGCTTTAACCCTAAATCAACAGACGCGACCCCCAACCAAAGTCATAGCCTGCTCCAATGCATCCTGCAGCGCCAAATTAAGCCAGTCCAGGCCCACGTCCGTTGAGTGGACCCCATCCGAGCGAAAATAAATCGCTCAAATATGCGGTGCTTAACTGCAAACCCCCCCATCCCCACCACAAACTTGGAAACTCGCTTGTTCCCTTTAATCCTGCAGCGTTCCATAGCCCTCTGGTCGCGCGAACACACCTCCACTAATTACGGGCCACCATCTCTGACCAGACTACACATACACCTGGATAGCGCAAGCGCGCTAAGTCCTGCCTGATCAAATCCCCCAAACCCCATGCAGGTAGTGCCCCCAAATCATTGCCCCCAAGATGTTTGACTACAATGTCCGGGGGCCCCAGTAAAGGGGACAGCTGCATGAGTTCCAGTAAAAGCTGTCCCCACCGCATGCCCCGGATACCAAACCAGCGAACATCCGCCACTTCCACAGCAAGGCCAAGACGGGTCCCTCCAGGTCGTACCCCCTCCCTCAGATGGGCCCAATACACTTATGAATGGGCGATAAACCAGTCTCTTGGACCCTGTGGAGAAAACGCAGGGGGAAAAGCAATCAGCCTGGTGGGACGTACATAGGACCTAAACCTCCCAGATTTCCACCTACCAATCCTCTGAATAACCTGTTCCGAAAACCCTAAGTGGGAAGCCTCCGTCGCTGCCCCAATCGAAAAGAGTGACCCCCAAATTCCTTACCAAAATTCCTTACCCGGGATCCCCAAGTAGTTAAATGCCTTCCGAGAGACCCCAATGAACTGGAAGGGCCCGGGACCTGCGGGCGGACCGACCTGTACGCCCTGAAGCATGAAACGGGCCAACCCCGCATAGCCAAGGCAACTAGGTAGTCCTCTGTAACGTCAGGTACCCTGGCAAGCTTGAACCAGAAGCTAAGCCCCAACAGTTTTCCCGAAACCACGTGGCTGCCGAAACCGACGATTGGATCCAACTACTCACTCTCGTAGCCCAAGGGACCACAGCTCCTTCAGACAAGGGACACCCTCCATGTCCGCTTCCGGGGCCTCCAACCAAAACGCCTGCCACTGCGAACGAGAGAGAGCATCCGCTATAACATTTTTAACTCCTGGAATGTACACCGCTCGACAAGACATGTTTGAGGACGGGCAGCGCAATACCAATATCCTCAAAAGTCGCACCACTGGAGGAGAAGAGCCCGTCAGGTTGTTAATGGCCAATACCACCTCCAGATTGACACAATGGAATACAACCCGCTGATCCCTAAGAACCGACCCCAACAGATCCACTGCCATCACAATCGGGAACAGTTCAAGGGACGCCAGGTTCTTTGTCAGACTTGCAGAATGCCATGCTGCCAGCCAGGACTCCGCACACCACTGTGTGCCAAGAATGGCCCCAAAACCCACAGACCCTGCTGCATCTGTAAACAGGTGGAGCACCGAGATAGGAACCTCCGGCTGCTGCCAGGAGGACTGACCATTATAACCGGCAAGGAAAGCATCCCACATTGTCAGATCTTCCCGAAACGCCCGAGTAATGTGCACAAAATGGTTAGGCCTAGTAATCCCCGCAGTAGCCACCGCCAAACAGCGATTGAAAACCCTGCCCATGGGCATAACCCGGCACGCAAAATTCAGCTTGCCCAGGAGTGATTGCAGTGCCAAGAGCGTCACTTTTTTCTGATCCTTAGTCTCCATAACTGCCCTGCGCATATCCTGCACCTTCTCTAATGGCAGACGGCACTCCCCATGTACTGAGTCAATCTCGATTCTGTGGAAACTCAAGAGAGTCGTGGGGCCCATCGTTTTGTCGGGGGACAAGGGAACCCCAAAGGAATAGGCCACGTCTGCCACAGTCTGCAAGACCTGGGAACACACCGGTGACCTGGCTGGCCCAACGCACAGGAAATCATCAAGGTAGTGAAGGACAGAGCCATGGCCCGACTCCACTCTCACCACCCATTCCAGAAAGGAACTAAAACATTCGAAGTAGAAGCATGAAATAGCGCAACCCATCGGAAGGCACATATCCACATAGCTTACAGCAGCAGTAGCTTAGTATCCAACAGCTTAAACTACAAAGTAAAATCAAAGAGAACGTTACCTGCGCTCTGGCCTAAATCCCCATGCATTTGAATATATAAGCTCATCTGCCACGTCAAGGCAAGCCTCAATAGGTGAGTTCCTACACTAGCCATTAGATATACTGATATCAGCCAAGAATCTCCAGTAAGACAGGAAGGGGTATTTTATAAACCCTTTCACATTTAACCCTTTATAGGGCTTCTAAACATACAATAAACTTTGCTGGTATCAGACAAAGTGTAAACATCTTTAATGAGACAGGAAGGGGTATTTTATAAACCCTTATGGGTTGCCATACTCACCGCCAGTCATAGGAAATGTAGGTAACAGAGGAACCAGGCCAGGCAGACCTGGCTCAGCGGGAACCGCAAGCGCGGTAAGGCCCGTGCCAACCGAGGCATAAGGGGGCCGGGCGGGAAGCTGAGCAGCCATAACCAGTGAAGACAGCGGAGGTGAGATCCCAGCCCACCCCAGCAGCCACCAGCCCATCCCCCGGAGAGCTTGAAAAAGACCCAAGGGGCACAGGCCCAGGGGAGGCAGAGGGGTAGGAAAGAGGGGAAGGAGGGGGGCTGTCCGATCAACTAGCCACACCGGATGCCAAACCTTGCCCCCCTCCAACCCACCCGACCCAGAGGAGACTTTCCTGCCGACCTGCGGCCTACTCACCGTCCCATTGGACTGACTGACTGAAGAAGCCGGGGCTGGGGATTGCCCCTCCGGAATCATCCGCTGTGGCCGCAAAGGCCACTGTCCCAACATCGCTCCGGCGGAAGCGATCCTCCGCACGGCCCGCGATGTCCTGGCAGTAAGCCCCTCGTGGCAGCAATGCGGGGGCTGGTGCAACAGGAGCAGACAAGGCCATCATACCCCTGCTCACGGCCGCAATCCGCCAGGCCTGTGAGCCTGCTAAAGGGGTTGTCTACCTCCCCAAGGTTCCCGGTGCACCCGTGGAGGCTGGGTTACTCCGCATAGCCGATCCGCGGCTGGCGCCCGCATGGCAGTAGGCCCGCGAGCCTGAAACAGGGCTCCTGCTCCTCCCCCGGACCAGAGTCACATTCGAGTGGTCGAAATGGGCTGGAGGCCGTGCTCGACGACGCAGGTGCCGGCCACCGTCTTGGAGGGCCTCAGCCCTGAAGGCAGCGAGGATACCATCAATGTCCATGCCGTGGCTGTGTGACAAGTTCTAGTAACCAAACTAGCAACGAGGAACCTGAGGAAGCTGTTACCAAACCGTTATTTTTAAGATGGCTGAAGCTAGGAGACAAAATGACTGCCTATTTATATATTCCAGCCCCTTAATTAATTTCTCTACCACACCCATTTTTACACCTACACTCACCACACCCACACATGCCTCTTATCCGGCTAGCTTTCAGCCTGTCTCCTCCAGATCTAAATGTAAACAAACCCGGAATATGCGCTATATGTTCAACCATAATCCATCTTAGCCCACGCTTATAATATATCATTATGTTCAGGAGTAACATGGCTTTCATTTCATATCGAATATTTATATACGAAACATAATTTAATATTAAAAAAGAACAAAAAAGGCATAAAATGCTAAATTTCTTATTTAACCCCTTAGAGACCAAGCCTAATTTGTTTGTTTTTCACTTGTGGACCAATGCAATCTTTGCTCTCTGTGTATTCAATAGCAATTTCCACCTTTCCCATTTACTGCACCAACGCGTATTATATACCATTTTTAACGATAAAAAAGGCTTTCATTTGAAGGGACATATACCTACAGTTCTCACACAAGTGAGTACACCCCTCACATTTTTGTAAATATTTTATTATATCTTTTCATGTGAGAACACTGGAGAAGTGACACTCTGCTACAATGTAAAGTAGTAAGTGTACAGCCTGTATAACAGGGTAAATGTACTGTCCCCTCAAAATAACTCAACACAGCCATTAATGGCTAAACCGTTGGCAACAAAAGTGAATACTTTGCTCACTATGGAGATATAAATCCCAATTGAAAGATCTGCATGCCGAACTCACTCTGTTTGCAGCTCACCTGTCACTAAAAATGGCCCCAGCTGACAGAGGAGACACGGTTATCTATTGATACCTGGGTTTCCTGGTGTGAGCAAGGATTTAACACCTTATTGTAACAATGGGGAGTTAAATCTCTGATCGCAGCGCTCACGTTGAGCTCTGCAAACCGAGCATAGATCCGCCTGGGACCATTTATTCTGGCTTGAGTTGATAGAAAGGACACCCAGCTATCAAAAGATACCTGGGGTTCCATGGTACCAGCAGGGATTTAATTTAACTCCTGCCGGTACTTTTACTGCATGATGGTCTATGCTGTCATTGTGCGTTAAAACCATACACTGCATAGACTGTCATGTGGTCCTTAAGTAGTTATGGTCCTTTGCAATCACCGTGATGCTTTATAGTCAAATTTCTGATCTTTCATGAAAATATTTTGGTAAAAAAATAATTTCTAGTGACAGATTTTCTTTAACTCCAAGTACATTACATTTCTTGCAGGTGGTTCCGAAAGCAGAAGTTATCCTGAAGGACAGGACAAGAACAAAAGTGCACTAAGCAATACTCTGAATAAATTTTGTAATAAAAGGACCAAGGAATTCATTCCTCAAAAGTCAAACAATCGCTCAGAACCATGTACAACGTCAAGTGAGATAGTAAACAGAAACCCAAAACATTTCCCATGTTCTGAATGGTGGAAATGTTTTCACTGTTCAGAATTTGTTGTCCACACAGGAGAAATGCCATTCTCTTCTTTTCCATGTAACTCCTATCTTGCAAAACCGAGAACTCACACAGGAAAGAAAGCATTCTCATGTCCTGATTGTGGGAAAAGCTACAGCCAAAACTCAAGTCTTACTATACATCGAAGAACTCACTCAGGAGAGAAACCATACTTATGTTCTATATGTGAGAAATGTTTTGTCAATAAATCAGAACTTGTGAAACATCAGAAAACTCACACAGGAGAGAAGCCTTTCTCGTGTTCTGAATGTGGGAAATGTTCTGTCAGTAAATCAGATCTTGTGAAACATCAGAGAACTCACACAGGAGAGAAACCTTTCTCATGTTCTGAATGTGGGAAATGCTTTAGCCGGCACACACACCTTATTGAGCATAATAGAACTCACACAGGAGAAAAGCCTTTCTCATGTTCTGAATGTGGGAAAAGGTTTATCAGTAAATCAAATCTTATGAAACATCACAGAACTCACACAGGGGAAAACCCTTTTTCGTGTTCTGAATGTGGGAAACCTTTTCCCAGTAAAGCTGAGCTTGTGAAACATCAGAGAACTCACACAGGAGAGAAAGCATTCTCATGTCCTGATTGTGGGAAATGCTACAGCCACAACTCAAGTCTTACTATACATCGAAGAACTCACTCAGGAGAGAGACCGTACTTATGTTCTATGTGTGAGAAATGTTTTGTCAGTAAATCAGAACTTGTGAGACATCAGAGTACTCATACAGGAGAGAAGCCTTTCTCATGTTCTGAATGTGGGAAATGCTTTAGCCGGCACTCAAACCTTGTTGTGCATAATAGAACTCACACAGGAGAAAAGCCTTTCTCATGTTCTGAATGTGGGAAATGCTTTAGCCGGCACTCAAACCTTGTTATGCATAATAGAACTCACACAGGAGAAAAGCCTTTCTCATGTTCTGAATGTGGGAAAAGTTTTGTCAGTAAATCAGATCTTATGAAACATCAGAGAACTCACACAGGAGAGAAGCCTTTCTCGTGTTCTGAATGTGGGAAATGTTTTAAACGTCAATCACACCTTATTGTGCATGAAAGAACTCATACAGGTGAAAAGCCTTTCCCTTGTTCTGAATGTGGGAAAAAGTTTAGCATTCACTCACATCTTGTTAGACATCGCAGAACTCACACAGGAGAAAAGCCTTTTTCGTGTTCTGAATGTGGGAAACATTTTCCCAGAAAAGCAGAGCTTGTGATACTTCAGAGAACTCACACAGGAGAGAAAGCGTTCTCATGTTATAAATGTGGGAAAAGTTATCCCAGTAAATCCGAGCTTGTGAAACATCAGATAAGTCACACAGGAGAAAAATCTTTTTCATGTTCTTAATGTGGGACATATTTTAGCCAGCATGCACATTTTTTTAGTCATCAGAGAACTCTCATTAAAGAGAAGCATTGTGTTGTTCTGAATATAGAGAATGGTATAGTCAACTCCAAGGTTTTATGAAGCAACAATGGAATAACATGAGAAGATCTGTATTGTGACTGTGAAACATACTAAAACTGTGATTCATATTTAATTTACTACCCATCATTTCACTAAAGCAAAGCTTTTTCAGGTTAAACCATAAATAATACCTCCTATCCTTTTTTTTTAAATGTACCTTATTTACGGTTAAGAATATATTTAGAATTGATTCTTATTCTCTAAGGTACATCAGTTGTAAATATTGCCTTTGTATATGCTGATTGTAAAATTAAAAACTCTTGGTAACTGAGGTGTGTACAGTAACTGCCTTTTAGCACTTTTGTGTTTCTTCCTTATTTTATTATATTTATAGAGCGCCGTCAAATTCCGCAGCGCTTTACAATGGGTGGACAAACAGACATGTAGTTGTAACCAGACAAGTTGGACACACAGGAACAGAGGGGTTGAGGGCCCTGCTCAATGAGCTTACATGCTAGAGGGTGTGGGGTAAAATGACACAAAAAGGTAAGGAAAGTATTAGACTAGTGACGGTTGCAGATGAGGAATCAGTCAGGAGCTATTAACAGTTTAATTGATATGCTTTTATGAAGAAGTGGGTTTTAATGATTTTTTTTGAAGGAGTGGAGACTGGGTGAGCATCTACATGTATCACCTACAGCAGTATATTTAGCATACTAATAGGTTTAATTAACTAGTAGTTATAGAGACACTATAGTGGCCAAAACAACTACAGTTTAATGTAGCTCTTCCAGTGTCTATAGCCGGTCCCCGCTGGCATTTTAATGTAAACGCTGCCTTTTTAGAGTAAAGGCAGTATTTGCATTATTGCCTAGGAACACATCTAGTGAGGTGCTTTCTGTGTCAGTGCTCCACAATCACTGACATTCAGCAGCTCCACGCTCTCCATGGAGATGCATTTTATCACATGTGCACTTTAACCACCCAAAGCTTTGGCTGAGATCTTCAAATTTGATATCTGCGAAGGAGGCGGGATGGGAGTGAGGCAACCATAGCGGACCTGCGTGGCACTAGAATAAAGCTAAATAAATTCACCTTTTACATTGAAACCTAAATACCATTTTCTGAGCTTTAGGGACAGGAATACTGTGGCGGAACATGCCTCGTCACGTGTTCTTCGAGGGGGCTGCTTGCCCGCCTCCTACCTTCTGACTATGGCCCTGGGATATATGGCATTTGAAAACACTATTTGTGCCCTGTGACAAAACTGGAGATTGTGCACAAATATGACTATTGTCCATATTTTTGCACTGTTCCCCATGTGTTTCATCTGTTGGTCCAGCTGGATAGACTACCAGACAAACTGTGGAGTTACTGGGTGGCCACCATTTCATGTATCAAAGGCACATGGTGAGAACAATGGATGGCGGCCATTTGAACTCAGTCACTGTTTGGACTTTTCTACGTGGTGCCATCTCGCTGGTATTTGGTGCACGAAGACATCGTGCAGTAGTTTTAAACTATACAACAGGGGACACATTATACAGTAATTATTTTTCATATAGCCTGTTTATGTTCTGCAAAATCTGCATTAAACTGTATCTTCCAAACTACTGAACAGATCTGGGTGAATTTTGGATATGTGGTTCACCCAGATCCCCCGGTTCCGAGGATATTTATGGGGTTATTGCATGTTTTGGGGCCCCTGTGATATGTTTTATAATACTGTATTTCTCTGCCTGTGATAATTATATTAACCATAGTGTTCAGTAATCATATTACAGGCAGAGGGGAGGATTTTGTGTGGGAGTGTCTGTGTGTATTATACGGATTGATTGGTTGTATTTCAAAACCCTGTGGGCAGTACTATGTTTGTGGATTGTGAATAAAAGAGGCTGTATGTGCCAGCACAGTCAGTTCTGCTTGACCTCAAAACTAAGTGTCGTCTCATTATTGGGGGAATTGGATTGTATGCTGATTGCCAGGCTTGTAAGCTGATTGTATGCTTTTCCTGTTCAGCTGTTTACAGCATTCATATGCTTGAGAGCATGCTCATGCTTCTCCGGTTTGGTGGTTGTGGTGTCTGCTGCATTTCTTGGAGTCCTCAGGAAGCGCTAGGAACATCCTTCAACGGAGGTACCCAGTTGGGGTGCCAGGTGATCCGTTACAAATACCTGTTTGTGTTTCAGTCAATATAGATTTCCTTTAATATTTTAATTATTAAATACCACACATTTCTGCATGTGTTGCCTAATAATGCCATAATTGCAATCTATCATATAATTATTGATAATATAAGGGCTGCTGTTAAGTCATTAATGATGTTGATCTGATCACATTGACTCTGTTCTCATTCTTTTTCACAACACTTTTATCCACTTAAGTACGGAGAGAATTGTACAAGTTGTAACCCGTCTTGTTACCCCCGCTAATAATGTATTAAGAGACCCATTTACCTCAGGAACTGGAGGTTTAAACACTGACAAACTTTTTTGGGAAACAGCCTTCTTTTAAGCATAGACCCCTGCAGGGGGTCTCCATTCAACCCAACACAATCCCAGGCAGGAGGGGGTTGGGTTCCAGATATCCATCTCTCTCTCTGGGAGATACCAACAGCACACAGGGTTACATCTTCAAACACATTATATACAGGGGGGTGAACTGCGGGGTTCAGCGCCCCGGGAATGGAAGGGGTCCCACAGGTAAAACCTATATCGTTAGATAGCCCCAGGTCCCATCTGGGATCCCTGAAGATAGCGGGTCTATTGGGTGTACAGAGCCCGAAATACTAGCATCTAAAATCTGGGGCTCGAGGCTATGTACATCCCCGAAATCAGTTCCACAACGTTGCTTGGTTTGATCCGGTCAATTCAAACTTCGGTCCCAAACCAAGCAACAGCCAATCCGCTGAAAGACATGAAACCAGTTTGCGCTAATCAGCGCCCAGGTAGGGGAGAGGTTTTGCCGCCAAACCAGAAGTAAGGGCGTGAAACCTGATTGCACCAATTTGCGCCAATCAACGCTCAGGAAGGGAAAGGGGTTTCGCCATCCAATCAGAAGAAAGGGCGCAAGACCCAGTTTGAATGAGTGCTCATGCTCTGATTGGTCGCCGGCTCCTTGCAGTGACCAATCAGAGCATGAGCACTCGTTCAAAAATCAGCGCTCCCTTGTGCCGACCAACCAGGAGAATGGCGCGAACCTAGCTTGAATGGGCGCTCATTCTTTCATTGGTTGGCACAGACTTCCACGCAGCCACCGGGGCCCTGTGGCCGTGGGACCAAACACCGAGAGAGCATTTTTCTTGGCAACCATGAGCCTAGCCTTGTAGCTCCCAGGTAGGGGTGTAAAGAGTGTTTATAGTTCCGTTGGGAGCGGGTAGGACGATCCCCGATATGGGGATCGAGGACAGTGCGCGTAGGCCTGTTTGGGATGCGAATGATCCCCTTGGTGGGCATTCGTTGATATGATGCACACCCAGGGAAAGCACGCTGTAACGGATCACCTGGAACTCCGACTGGGCACCTCTGTTGATGGACACTTCCTAGCTCACGCCGCATGACCAAAACACCGCACCGGACACCACAACCGCCGTAGCTTACCTGGAGTTTTGCCGTCTTCCTTCCACCCTGGATCAGCCTTTGTCCTCCAGGACCGTGTGGGAAAGGCCTCTGCTCCTTAAAAGAGCTAAGTGATTAGAGCTCAGGGGTGTATACAAAGTATAGCAATCCCCTGTGTGAACATAGCAGTTCTCTACAATAACGAGACGAGGTTACATAATGAGGGTTAAGCAGGAACAGAATGAACTGCGGGTGTATTGTCTCTTTTATACATGTTTTCCCACAAGGTTACCACCCATGTGGACCTTGTGGTACACAGGACACAAAGTTACAAAGCTAATCAAAACACTCTTGTACAGTTAGGCACTCCCAGATAATGTACACAAACCCTCCCCTCTGCCTGTGATACAATGGACTAATTCAATTACCGACAGGCAGAAAACATGCATTTTTCACAAAACACAGAAAATACCCCAAAACACCACATATCCCCACAAATTATATATCCCTGATCTGGGTGAACAACATATCCAAAAATCACCCAGGTCAGAGCAGGGGTTCAAAAGTTTTGTGGAAGTCACATTTGACTGACCACAAGCATGGCTTTCATGCCCAAAATAGTTCTACAGATTTAGGCTGTGCAGCCAGTCTATCTTCTCCTCTATCCTGGAGATAATTGGCTTAAGTGGCTGTGGTAACTTAATAATCTCGAGGTACAGGAAATATGTATTTTTATGAGGTTTTTGTAACAGTTTTGACTTAGAGATATTTCCTGTACCTCGAGATTATTAAGTTACCACAGCCACTTAAGCCAATTATCTCCAGGATAGAGGAGAAGATAGAGGAACTCATATAATACTATGTTTAACCTATATGTCCAACATATCCCCAGATAGCTTGGATCTGAGCGCTCAAAATGTCCGAAAAGCGCTTAGACCTCACTGTGACGGTAGTAATCTGTATCACCATCAAGCATTCCCTTCTTCCCATAAAAGAAAATCACCAAGTAATCCACAGGAATAAAGATCGCTGGTGTCGCCAAATAATCCACACATGAGCCAAAGCTTAATGCTGGAACAAGACTGATTTACTGGAAGCAACAGGCATTCTATTTATACAATACATAACTCCTCCTCTGGGCCAGGCTAGATAATTGGGTTTGAGCACTTATCAAACTCTATTATCTAATGGCCAGAAAAGTTAAATTTTTTTACAATTATTAAAAACATACTTTCTACATAACATATCAACATAAACTAACATATCCCTGGGTAGCTGAGGGTGATGTGAGCAACATACCCAAAAATCATTCGAATCCATTCAGCTGTTCGGGAGATATATATGTCACCTTTGACCGACCACAAGCACATTTTCCTGCCCAAAAAGAGTGGGTGGGATTATGTTCTGTGTAAGTTAGTGAGGGGGATTCGGGCCAGCAAACAGCTTCCTGTCCTCCTGCTCCTGTTTGCCTGGGCCTGTAGTTTCACAGCTTGAGGGATGAGGAGGCCTGCTGGCTTCCCTCAGGGCTGCTGCAGTATGGTTGGTGGCCGGAGACTCCTGACCCAGGTGCTCTCCTCTCCCCTGGGGTGGCTGCCTGGATCCTCTCCCCTGGGGTGGCTGCGGGTGTGGGTGCTCCCCCCCGTGGCCTGTCTCCATCTGGGGCCTCCCCTGTGGCCCCTTGCACCTGTGGGCCGCTCTGCTACCCCCCGACACTGATCCTCGGGCCCGGTTGAGGAGGTGGCATCACCTGGCCGCGTGTCTGAGGCTCCAGCCACGCGGCCTTCAACTGCCACACAGAACATGCGGCCTCCCTCTCCTGCAGCCACATCAAAGGCTGCGTCCTCCGGCGGTGGTGATCACGCCGAAGGCTGTAGGAGGCAGGCTGCACGACCCATGTAGCCAGCCAGAGGCCTTACCGACCGCCGCATGGCTGGAGCGGGCCGTGACTGGGACACCGCCGGTGAGCTGGGCCCTGCGGGCATGTGTCGTCCGTTATTGGGGGGAGGGGTCAGTGGGAGGATACCCTCCTCCTCACTATTCCCCAGCTGGAGGATAGGCTGTGGTTCACCGACGGTCACGGTAAGTGGCGTCCTCGTGCCGTTCCAGCACAAGGGCTCCAGTTGCAGGGAGCCCATCCTGTTTCCCTTTGGTCTATATGAGAACTCCATCAGGTGGTGCGGGAGCGGCCTACCAAGAAGCTTGATAAGCTTACCCCCCCCTTGGACGGGGGCGATATTGCCTGTCTCCTTATTTACTCATTTGTCGTTCCCTCCAAGGGGTTAGGCATGGGGTTGTGTGGAATGACGCAGCGGTCCGCATGGTAGGGCTGGGGGGCCCTGGGGCCTTGCTGACGATGGCAACTGTGGAATCAGCTCTCTGGCTGCTGCCGGTGCATCCGGCAGGTTATTGTTTTCCAGGCTGTATTTCTGACAGTCAGTGTTAAGTGGCTATGTGCCTCCACGAGGGTTGCTCCCAATGTCGCTCCTGTGTGGGCCGTCCGTATTGCATGTCTGCACTTTGCTGCGGCTGCATTTTTCCTGGGGTAGTGTTACAGCACTTTGGAGTTCCGTGGCCCAGGACATAACCGTGGATCGGGATATGGGCTGTCGTGGTCGGGATAGTGGGATCGATTCCAGGGCAGGGGGACGTCGGTTGCCCCTGACTTGTGGTTTACGGCTTTTAGGCAGGAGGTGTTGGTGGTTTTGGGGGCGTTGTGAGTTTCAGCTGCGCTACCAGCTGGCTCTCCTGGGAAAGCTGGGCTTCGCCTGTCGGTATTGCCCTTGGGACTGGCAGGCCCCATAGGTCCTTTCCACTGACTTCCGTCGGTTTACTGCGGCAGCTGGTTCGGGAGGTTTGGGGCCACTTTGGGCTCTCGATGGTGTGCTGACTCGTGCCCAGTAAGCTGGCAAGCATTGGGGCTCTTGCAGCCGCTGGCTGTCTTGGAGCTCTTCCCCATTCTGGTGGCATGGAAGGAGTGGGGTACCCAACTTAAAACAAGTGGGGGTTTTAAGTTGGGTATGACAATCTTGATGGCGGATGACAATCTCGATGGCGGATGTCTTTGGGAAGGGTAAGTTGGTACTGGTTGGCTGATTCATCAACAGAATCCGTTCAATTATTGGATGTTGAAGGGGACATAACCTGGCTCTTCCGCATTCTCCGGAGGTAGATGGAATGCCCAGGGTAATAGTTGGGCTCCTAGCATGATGTACTAGGTACCCAGGATAGTCTGAAATATACCGTTCTGATTGGGGGTGGTTTTCCTTAGGTGAGTGCTATTCCGTCCCCTGGATTATTCAGCCTCCTCACTCCTTGTTTGGTTCTCGACGATGGGTTTCCTGCCCCCATTTCGTTGGGGTGTTCCACTTGGGGCTCGAGTTCCTTGGTAGGGATGGTGAGGAGTTCAGGGGGCATTCACTCCGGTTAGGGATGGCTGCAGAAATCGCCAGGCTTGGCATGCCTGCGCCAATGGTTGAAAGGCTCGAATGGTAGGAGCCAGGGTGGTAGGTTCCTTAGGTTCACCCTGCTGGCTCCAGAATTGATTTCTCTCCGCAGTTACAGTTCCCCCCTGGAATAGGGATGGTGTGATGCTCATATGTCATTTGGGCCGGGAGGCGGGGGGCGAGTGGTTGAATCTTACACCTTCTTGAGCGAAGGTTCGGTGGTATGGTACCAGATACATGAGGGGGTGTGGCTCCTCCCCATCCTGGGTCAGCTGTCCCGTCTCCTGGGGGTTTTGTCATCCATCTGGGTGGAATGACCTGGGTTCGGTGATCATTTGGGATTGATCCTAAATCTGGACATGTTACGCGTTCTGTTTTCTTCTCAGATGTTCTCAAGGGCTGGGCTCGCCCGTTCCTGTTGGCAGTGCGCTCAGCAATGTGAGTGCCCTGGTGCGCTGCCGTCGGGAATCAAACAGGATGGGTCTCTAGGTTTGTCTTGGGGGATTCCAGTTCACCTTAGGGTTTTGAGCGGGAAGTGGCCTAGTTATCTCGAGGGGATGGGTGTGCTTTCTGGAGGTTGGACTTGGCCTCAGTTAATCTTGCGCTGAAAGAAGTGGTGGAACAGGCCATGGCTGGTTGTGGTGGGGTCCCCCGCTGATTTTTAGGCGTAAAACAGTGGGGTTGTGGCTTTAAGTATATGGAATGAGATGAACAAGTTTTAAGGTCTCAACCTCCCCTGCTTCAAAGGGTTAACCTTAGGTTACTTGAGGTGTCGTGCCCATCGAGCGTGGATAAGGTCGGCTGATGGCGGGCATTGAAAGGAAATTATTTTTATGACAAGGGGGAAGGTGAGAGGAAGTGGTACATAGGCGAATCGTCAGTTTATTTGCAAGGATGGTTGGGTTTACTGTATGACACTATGTTATATGCATATATATGTTAAGTTATGGTTATTTATGTTTAACGTTTTGGTTACAGAAAAGAAGAGAAATTATTAAATAAATTATGGATGTGTCATACAGTATTTTGTCATATGGTATAATAAATGATGTGGCCTGTTTCATCCATACTACGTTGTCTGTCCTTATTTGGGAAAGGGGATGAATTGAGTTGGTTTATGTATTATGCTGCATCGCGATTCCCCACTACGTACATACATGCTGAAGAAGTGTGTTTTCAAAGATTTTTTTGAAGTGGAGACTGGGTGAAAGTCTAAGGGAAGGGAGTGCCACAGAAAAGGTGCAGCCCTGGAGAAGTCTTGTGTCACGGTTCTCACCGCGACATCCCGACGGCCAGACGAGGTCGCCCCAGAAGTGCCCGGTGACGGACTTGAACCAGGGTACTTTGCAGTCCTGGGGCTGCTGTTTTGCCTCTGAGCCACCATATCAGCGCAAGAGATAGCCAGAAGTCTATCTTGCCTTGTACCCAGCACTGGGGGCTGGACGTTATTCTGTGGCTGCTCCAACGATCTCAGCACACCTGTGGCTGATCACCAGTTAGCCAAGTATAAGACACTGCCTCTCCCTGAGGGCAGTGTCAGTTCATTGACTCTGGTTCCCTTGTTTGGTTCCTGTCTTGCCATATCTGCATTCCAGTATTTCCTGTCTGATTCCGGCTTCTGACCTTGGCTTTCCTGGACTACTCTGATCTCTGGCTTCCCCTGACTTTGGCTTTCCTTGACTACGCTTCTGCTAATCCCTGCTGTACTGCTTCTTGGAGCACTATTCCTGGAAAGCCCCCGTGCACAGACTCACAGATCAGGTGGCGTCTTACCTGTTCACCCTGGTCTGTGTCTACTTTGCAAGGGTGAGCGTATAACTCTGCGAGCCGGACTCCCCATCAGGTAAGAACCTGACATCTTGTAGGTGAGCATCAGATGTGGGAGTACGGACAGAGGATAGACATAGGTCTTGGGGAGAGCGCAGGGTTTCTAGATGGGTCGTACTTGTGTATTTGGGAGGATAGGTAGGTTGGAGCAGCATTACGTAGGGACTTGTAAGCAAGCACCAGAATCTTAAATTGAGCCCCATATCTAATTGGAAGCCAATGTAGGGACTGAGAGAGGGGGAGGTGTGGGTGGACAGGAAAATTATCGTCACCGCCACGTTCATAATAGATTACAGTGGTGCAATCTGGGAACACTTAAGACCACTGAGAAAGGGATTGCAGTAGTCAAGACGAGAAAGAAGAACAGCATTTAGGAAGGCTGTGTAAGTCACATGCAGGGAGGTGTACGTATGGCTGCATAAACAAATTGATTTAACTCCTAAATGGCAGAGAATTGTGCAGTGAGATGGCATGAAGCTTGTAGCGGACCTAGGGTAACCTGTCCTGTTACCTCTGCTAATTCCCTTCCTTCAGCCGTTCAGGAATCCTTACAACAAGTAGGCATCCATTTCCCCCCCAATAACTGGACACAACATACAGCTCTGGAGGAACAGGCATGACTGCGTTTATTTGGTTACACATGGTTTAACAGACACAGACCCCTACATGGGGTCTCCAACACTATATGTAGCGGAGGACCCTGGGCTGTCCTAGAAAATTTCATGTGTTTTGGTGTATTCGTTTGAATTGCAATAATGTATGTGTAAAATAGGCTGTATTCGTCTGATTGTTCGGTAGAATCATTTTAGCAAGTATGAGTATGAAATTACCGAACAACCAGACCTCCCCAGTGTGAAGTGTGCCTCCAATTACCAGTTGCAACAATGTTGTGAACGGGTAATTGGCAAGCTGTGCAGAAGGTCTTTGTTCTCGGGGTGGCCGCCATTCGGGAAACGAACACGTGGCGGCGGCCATTTTAAACTCCCGAACAGCGGTGTTTTGCCGTCGAGTGTCTGGAACTCAAATCGGACACTCGGCTAGGCTAACACCGCTGAGACCTCCATACGCACGGTACGTTCGCTTCTAAACCACCGAATTGGCCCTCGTTCAGTAGAAAGAAACAACCGAACGAGGGGATTCAAGCGAACCCTCCCTGATCTCTATAACTTGCAGATTTTGTGTCTTTTATTCCCTTGTACAGTGACCGACCACAGGGCCCCATCGCCTGGAACCAGATACGGCTATTCTCTCCAGCGCGGTCGGTTTTTTCTTCACTTCCACAAAATTCCCGAACCCCTGGTCCTATCTGGGTGATTTTTGGATATGTTGCTCACCCAGATCGGGGCTACCAGGGAATGTAACATTTAAAGTGGTACCCCTAGGTTTAGGGGTACATCCAGGAACGTGGGGAATTGATGTACTGTATAAGGGGATTATGAGTCATATTGAGGGGAGGAGATGTGTGGGAGGTTACCGGACCCTGATTGGCTACTGTATTGATTATTGGGAGCATGCTTTAAAAGGCCACTGCTGGAATAAAGGTTTAGTTCTGCTCCTGATACTGTGTGTCGTCCAGTTATTGGGAGTGCTGTTGGGATACTGCTGTATTGTTTTACCTGCTGGAAACTCTGTTTTATGGATTTATAACTACTTGTTCCTGAGCCTCACTGGGATCCTGAGCGGAGATATCTTGTGGAATACTAGATCTCCGCTACATTGGTTGGCAGCGCCGGGATCCAGACTCACAAAGGAACAAGGTTAATGGAGATTGATTACTCCACACCAGGGCCGGATTAAGAGCACAGTGGGCCTGGTGCTGACAATTATGATGGGCCTAATTAAGGAATCTTATCGACCAAAAACACTAAAACAATCATACCTCCCAAGCGCCATGTATCTGATGGAGATGGTGCTGGAGGTAAACTCATAGGATGCAGCTATAAGAAAACACATACTCTATGCTAATTTATCTCTAATTTATGCTTTCATCTTTCAAGTAAATCCATAACCCCTAACAGCAGTGTCCAGTGAAGCAGGAAGTCAATGGGCGGGGTAAAAGGGTGTGCCACTGGCGCGAATCACGTGACAAGACCTGCCAAAAGGGGTGAACATGCCCAAAAAGGGGGCATGTTTGTCCAAAGAATTGGAAGGTCAGCCTGGCATGAATGCATGTCAGGCTGCCTGCCAATTCTTCAGGCTGTCCAACTAAGGGCATATTATGCAGGCAGCACCTTAAGCTTGACATAAATGCGTCTAATGATGCGCTTACTCCATTCTTTCTAAGGACTGTCCCCTAGCACTGGCTGGTCCACTTGTCTCCTTACCGTCTTACTAGCAGGCAGAAGTTCCTGGTATAGTCTGAGACAGAGAAAAGGTGTCTGTAGTGAGTGTAGAAGAAAGGGGACATGCCACAGTGTTAGAGAGACCAATGTCTGCATTACCTAAAATAACTTTAATGTCAGCCAGTGCACACAAGTTTTGTTCCCATACATCCCTCTTAAGCTTCCAACTTAACGGGACACTATAGTCACCAGAACAACTACAGCTTATTGTATTTGTTCTGGTAAGTAGAATCATTCCATTCAGGCTTTTTGCAGTAAACACTGTATTTTCAGAGAAAATAACTCCACGGGCCGCTCCTTAGATGGCTGCTAGAGGTGCTTCCTGGGGCAGTACTGCCTAGTGTGCAGCACTGCCATTTAGTGTCTCCACCCTCTGCATGCAGACACTAAACTTTCCTCATAGAGAGGCAGTGATCCAATTTATCTTTATGAGGAGATGCTGATTGGCCAGGGCTATGTTGGACTTGTGCTGGCTCTGCCCCTGATCTGCCTAGTTGACAGTCTCAGCCAATCCTATGGGGAAGTATTGTAATTTGCTCAGACCACCACTTCTGAGCCAGCAGCTGCAGAATTGAATACAAGTAATATTTTACTATATTTAGGGAGGGACGAAGGGGCCAGGGTGGTGGTTTTAACATAATAGGGTAAGAAATACATGATTGTGCTCCTGACACTATAGTGCTCCTTTAGGCAAGAGTATGTGAAGAGTAGTTAAAGTTGCCACCTTTCTTGGAAAAAAATACCAGCCTTAATCATTTGTATAATTAATTAGTTATGCGTGTAAATCACAAGGAGTGACATCAGAGAAAATTCTGTAAAATCACCAACAAACTACTCACAGTTTGATTCTGCTGTATAGATGGATTGCTCCCAGTGTCTCCCTGTCTCCCAGTGTCTCAGTCTCGCAAGTCACCCAGTGTCTCAGTGTCCCTATGTATCACAGTGTCAGTGTCCCCATGTCACCCAGTGTCTGTGTCCCCATTTCTCCCAGTGTCCCAATGTCACTAGGATACTGGGGACACTGAGAGACATGGGGACACTGGGAGACATGGGGACACTGAGACATTTAGGGAAACTGGGAGAAATGGGGACACTGAGACACTAGGGACACAGACACTGGGAGACATGGGGACACTGAAACATTTGGGGACTCTAAGACACTAGGGACACAGACATGGGAACACAGACACTGGGAGACTAGGGGACACTGGGAGACTAGGGGACACTGGGAGACTAGGGGACACTGGCTGGGAGACAGACACTTGGGGACACTGGGAGACATGGGGACAGTTGTGGACATAGACATGTGGACACTGGGACATATAGGGACACTGGGAGACATGGGGACACCAGACACACTGAGACACTAAGAACACAGACACTGGGAGACATGGAGACACTGAAACATTTGGGAACACTAAGACACTAGGGACACAGACACTGGGAGACTAGGGGACACTGGGAGACTAGGGGATACTGGGAGACTAGGGGACACTGGCTGGGAGACAGATACTTGGGGAGACATGGGGACAGTTGTGGACATAGACATGGGGACATTGGGACACATGGGGACACTAGTCACACTGAGAGTCTCGCAAGTCACCCAGGGACACTGAGACACTAGGGACACTGGCTGGGGGACATAGTGTCTCCGTGTCCCAATGTCTCCCAATGTCCCTATGTCTCACAGAGTCCCCATGTGTCTCAGCATCCCCATGTATCCCCTAGTGTCTCAGTGTCCCCAAGTGTCTGTGTCCCCAGGTCTCACAGTGTCTGTGTCCCCATGTGTCCTAGTGTCTCCGTGTCCCCTAGTGTCTGTGTTCCCATGTGTCCCCTAGTGTCTGTATCCCCTAGTGTCTGTGTCCCCATGTCCCCAAGTGTCTCAGTGTCCCTTAGTGTCTCAGTGTCCCTATGTTTTCCAGTGTCCCCAAGTGTCTCAGTGTTCCCAGGTCTCCCAGTGTCTGTGTCCTAGTGTCTCAGTGTCCCCTTGTGTATGTGTCATCATGTGTCCCCTAGTGTCTGTGTCCCCTAGTGTCTCAGTGTCCCCATGTGTCCCTGCTGCCTTTCCCCCCATCCCTCACTTACCTGAGCTGTACAGCTGCTGTCTGGACTCTCTGTGCTGTGTTGCTGATCCCCCATGGGTCAGTGAGTAGTAGAAAGAGGCAGGGATATTCTGTAACTTCCTATCCCTGCCTCTCTCCACACCCCTACTGGCCAGTGCTGGTATTGCAGAGTAATTTCCATTTGTTCTGAGAAAATTACCTGCATTTGTTCTGCCGGTATTACTGCAATACTGGCACAGCCAGGCATCCTCAAATACCATCTGTGCCATTAAAATACCAGTCAGGTGGCAAACCTAAGAGTAGTGTGTAAAAAAAAAAAAAAAAAAAATTATTATTTTTTTTTTTTAAATGGGCCTATTCCATGGGCCTGGGCCTGGAGCTGCAGCTCCATCAGCCCCTATGTTAATCCGGCCCTGCTCCACACTAAAGAGATCCACACTGAAAGACCTTCTGGAAGCAAGAGGTATTCCAGCCAGCAACAAGACAAAAGCAACGCTTATTTCAGAAATAATGGCAGAGTATCGAACAGAGGAGGATTCGGTCACCGAACAGAGAGAGGCAAGAGAGGGAACAGAGCAGGAAGAGTTCCAAAGACAGCTCCAATTTAGACTGTCATTTTATGGAAATAATCTCCAAAACGATGACAGAGGTTATTGAAAATCTCTCCCTTGCATGGGAGCATGCTTTAAAAGGCCACTGCTGGAATAAAGGTTTAGTTCTGCTCCTGATACTGTGTGTCGTCCAGTTATTGGGAGTGCTGTTGGGATATTGCTGTATTGTTTTACCTGCTGGAATCTTTGCTTTATGGATTTATAATTACTTGTTCCTGAGCCTCACTGGGATCCTGAGCGGAGATAACTTGTGGAATACTAGCTCTCCGCCACACTATACAACAGGGGTTTCAATCCCAAGAAGCTGAAGGGGGAGGGGCATGGAAGAGGGACAAATCAGCCCCTGCAACCTGAGCTGATAGTGTCCCTGTGACCATGTCCTGCTGTGACAGGAAGAGGGAGGGGGAAAGGGGGAGAGGTACAGTCAAACACTACATTCACAAAAGAAAGGGGGAGGGGTAAGGCACAGAGCACTTAACTCTGCTTTACAGAGCTCCTGCCCCCCACCCCCCTTTGTTGACCCACAGCTGCATATACAGGCACAATACACGATACAAGGGGAAAACACACGAATAAGCAGCGGGTATGGTTCTCAGTGACGGTGGTCCGTCACAAAGCTGAAGTTGTTTTGGTGGCTACAGTGTCCCTTTAAATTTTCCTCTTTATAAAAATATTGTAAAGCGCTGTGGAATAAGTTGGCGCTAATGCAATATTTTGTGGACCCAGGACATATTTGAAAACGAGAGAAATCTCAATGTATCTTTCCTGGTAAAATATTTTATAAATCAATAAATATGAATGCCAATATTAACAATAAATGTTCTGCATACGGCGGAGAAGCGTACCAGATTCGCAGCACCCAGCATGGACCAGCAAGGATGCTAGTATTAACAGGAGCACAACACCATATAAAATTCACCCACACCGGTAACCCGCCGTATTATTATTATTATACACAGGTATGTATTATTATACACAGGGATATATTATTATTAATAAACACAGGGATATATTATTATTATACACAGGGATATATTATTATTATTATTATTATACATAGGGATATATGATTATTTTTATTATTTATATTATTATTCACAGGGATATATTATTATTATTAATAAACACATGGATATATTATTAATCACATGGATATGTTTTGATTATCATACACAGGGATATATTATTATTATTATTATTAAACACAGGGATATATTATTATTATTATTATTAAACACTGGGATATATTAGTGTTATTATTACACGCAGGGATATATTTTATTATTATTTATGTTATTATTATTATTACTACTATACACAGATATATATTATTATTATTATACACAGGGAAATATTATTAAACACAGGGATATATTACTATTACTATACACAGTATTACGGATGCCTCCAGGCAGGCTGGAAGTTGGACGGTAGAAAGGATGCTCCTTGTAACAACAAGCCCAGTATGCCTACAAAAGGACAAATGGATTATACAGCCGTTCGGTATTTTTGTAAGCATTCACCATGCGAATGCTTACCTGCCTTAACAGGCCACCCTGACTGTTAATTATGGCCAATTTACCTCCCTGGTTGATGGGCATTGTATTCGAATGAACCGCACGAACGCTATGGGAACTGTAAGCTCAGCCGCCATTTCGGGACTTACACGTGTTCGCGGCCATTTTAACTCCCGAACAGCGGTGTTTGCCGATGATTGTCTGGAACTAAAATCGGACACTCAAACAGACGAACACCGCTGAGACCTCCATACGTTCGGGAAAATATCACCAAATCTACCGAACGACCGGGCGTTCGGTAGAAAGGATTAACAGCAGATGGGGATTTCAGCGAACCCAGGATGGCATACGGATGGCCGGCCGTTCGGGAGTTTTTACCCACGTTCTTAGACCGACTGCAGGGCCAGCATTCATGGAACTGTTTTCGGCTACTGTACCCGTGCAGTCGGTCAAATCTTCTAAGTCCCATATCTCCCGAACGGCTGAACCGATTGAGTTGATTTTTTCATATGTTAGTATCTGAACTATAAGCTATCTGGGGATAGCTAAGTATTTGGGGTACATCCAAACTTTGGGGAAAAACTGTTCCTTTTTAATTATGTTATGTGGTTATCTGAGGGGAGGGAATTTACCAAATGTATATTGCATGGATTGGTTACTCTGCTAATTATGTGGGTGTCTCCCTTGCATGGGCAGAATCTCATAAAAGCAGAGTGTGTGTCATTAAACCTCAGTTCTTCTTGACCCTTCAAAACGTAGCCTTGTCTCATTCTTGAAAGGGGAATCTCTGCAGCTTAATCACTTAGCTCTTTTCAGAGCTGCACCTGGTTTCCACTCCTGATCCAGCAGAAGGGAATAGGCGACTCCATCCAGTGGTGTATCCTGGTTTTGTGCTGCCCTAGGCAGGACAAAACTCAGGCGCCCCCCTCCCCCCGCGCCACCCCCACCCAACCCTTCCCCCCCGCCCCACCTTCTAAATACACACACAGTCAGACACAAACACACACACACAGTCAGACACAAACACACAGTCAGACACAAACAAACAGACACAAACACACACAGTCAGACACACACACACAGTCAGACACAAACACACAGTCAGACACACACACACACAGACACACACACAGACACACACAAACACACACACAGACACACACACATACACACAGTCAGACACACACAGACACACACACACACAGTCAGACACACACACACATTAACTTTTTTTTTTAATTTAAATCCCCAGCCTCCTTACCTTTGGGGTGCTGGAAATCTCTCTGGTGGTCCAGTGGCTGCAGGGGAGGCGGGCGGCGGCGGGAAGCTCTTCCCCTGAGCTGACTGCTCAGCTCCCTCGTGCGCCGCCCGCGGGTGGCCAGAGGCATATATGGCGTCATCTTCCGGCTCCCAGCCTCACTGCGGCCTTGAGGGAGCTGAGCAGCCGCTCGGGAAAACTCTCCTCGCCAGCCGCCCGCCTCAGCGCCGCCTGCCGCTCGGGATGTCTAGCCGCAAGGCTAACTAGGCATTTGCCCTGGGCATTTGGGGGGCGGCGTTTTTTGCCGCCCCCTGAAAAATGCCGCCCAAGGCAAATGCCTTGTTTGCCTCGCGGCTAATAGGTCCCTGACTCCATCACTACACAGCGACTGCCAGGAAGAAAAGGACGTCCCTAACAGCTGGTACTCTCTCTACACCAGGGTAGCCGTCACACTCCTAGCGCTCACCAAAGGACCATCAGCACCGTAGATACCATAACTACTGCATAGACACCATAAGTACTGCAGACTCCACGAACTGCTGCTGCTGGGCTAGGATCTCGCCGTCTGCTATCCGCCCTGGACCTACGACCAGGCTCCAGGTTTCAGTAGGTGAACCTCTTCCTTCTGTAGAGCGAAGCAGGATCAGGAACAAGAGCTCTTACAAGAGCTCAGTAGCTAAGGGAGTATGAAGAGCATAGCAATCCCTGTAGTGATTATAGCTGTCCCCTACAAACATGAGTCAAGGCTGCAAGTTAGAGGGTCAAGTCATTCTGTTTATTGGCACACAAAGAACCTTCTTTTATGCAGATTTCCCTTAGATAGGACCACCCACAGGGTTTTACACAACAACCAATCATACACGTACATTACAGAAACACTCCCAGCAATTACACACAAAATCCTCCCCCACTGCCTGTGATCTAATTATGGTACACAATGGGTTAACATAATTAACACAGGCAGTAAAAATACAGTTTTTATACATAACCTGTAACTTTAAAACCACACATCTAATCTTCATAAAAATGACATATTTAGAATCAGCAACCTTTAAATATAAACATACTCAAAAATCTGACAAATCCATCCAGGGGTTAGAAAGTTAGCTGGAGGTCCCTTTATGACCAACCGCAAGCACATTTTCCTGCCCAAAACAGTTCCATAGATTTGGGCTGTGCGATCGGTCTATTTCAGGCTGAAAAAACGACTAAGTCCCATCGCCGAATGGGACTTAGTCTCTGCGGCTGTAAAATCAGTACGGGAGAAGGTAGGGCTCAGCGGTGTTCACGGAAATGTGTAGCCGATTTAAGTTCCATGAATTTGGCTACACATACTGTTACAAACTGCCATTTGTAACTGTTATTTTATTTGACAAATTGCCCTGCTTCCCTGTGTTATGGAGAAGCCTAATTGCCAGCCTTCTGCCCCATGACTATGGACCTAGTGTGTATGGCGATTTGACTGTATTTGTGGGATCTGAGCGCTGTTTGGATATATTGAGCGCTCAGATCCAAGCCATCTGGGGATAGGTTGAATGTGGGGGTTCTGTTCAGTTCAATAGGAGTTATGTATTTTTGTGTCTTTTTGTGTCTTTTTGTGTCTTTTGCTAACATGTGGTTAATGGAGTCTGCCTCTATCCCTGGATAATTGGATTACTTTCCCCATTGTCCAGGATAGAGGCCTCTGTAAAACCGGTTTGGGCCAGAAAACCATGCTGCCAGCCAGGCCCCAAAAGACACTTTTGCTAACTTTTGAACCCCTTGTCTGATTTGTGCCATTTAATATGTTGCTCCCCTTAATGGATTGATTCCAAATATGTAATTTTTATGAAGATTGGATGTGTAGTTTGGAAGTTATAGTACATGTATAAAAACTGTATTTTTACTGTTCTGTTTTAATTATGTTATGTGATTATCTGAGGGATGGGAATTTCCCGAATGTATATTGTTCCGATTGGTTATACTGCTAATTATGTGGGTGTCTCCCTTGCATGGGCAGAATCTCATAAAAGCAGAGTGTGTGCCATTAAACATCAGTTCTTCTTGACCCTCAATACGTAGCCTTGTCTAGTTATTGGAGGGAACTGCTATATCACACTGGGGATTGCTATGCTCTGCATACTCCCCTGAGCTTTTAATCACTTAGCTCTTTTAAGAGCTGTTCCTGTTACGCTCTCCTGGAGGAGAGGTCTTCCCCACACGGTCCTGGAGGACAAAAGCTGATCCAGGGTGGAAGGAAGACGGCGAGACTCCAGTTAAGCTACGGCGGTTGTGGAGTCTACGGTGGTTGTGGTGTCGGCTGCAGTGTTTGGAGTCCTCAGGAAGCGCTAGGAGCATCCGAGGGTACTCGGTCGGAGTACAGGGAGCTCCGTTACACATACCGCTGACCTCGTACGCATTCACAAAGATGGCCGCTGCCACGTGTTCGGCAAACGAACAAAGGCCACCCAGCATTGTCAATTAAGCTGCGGTTAACCGCAGCTTCTGGGAGGTAAATTGCCGACACACTCCCAATACCGGTGGTCCGCCTTTATGGTACTTGGTTCAGTAAGCCCCATTTACTGAACCAAGTGGGAAATAGCCAGGAACAAAGGGTTTTCACCAGGTCTGGGGAAACTGGGGACACCGTCTTAAAGGGGCAGTGTCCCAAACAAGTCTGGAGACACCTTCTTAAAGGGGCAGTGTCCCAATTTTCGCTATGCTCTAAAAAGGTGTTTAAAGGGCAAGCACCAGTCCCATAAAAAGTCCATAAACCCCAATATGCCCACCGACTGTCTTAAAGGGCCATACACACCTTATTATTACTATTTTTATTATTTATATTATTATTATTATTCAAAGGGATATATTATTATTATTATTGAACACGGGGATATGTTATTATTATTATACACAGGAATATATTATTATTATTATTATTATTATTAATAAACACATGGATAACACATAGCCCATACTACTAATAAGGATTAATAGGAGCTTTGCCCACATCCATCATGGCGGCGGGTGTGTCACTCCAGGCTCATTATAATAAACAATATCTCTCTATTTCCTATTATCTCCTCCTTATCACATTATTATCACTCTCCATATTGCTATCTTAGCGCTAATGGCCGCCTATTGCCCATACTACTAATAAGGATTAATAGGAGCTTTGCCCACATCCATCATGGCGGCGGGTGTGTCACTCCAGGCTCATTATAATAAACAATATCTCTCTATTTCCTATTATCTCCTCCTTATCACATTATTAACACTCTCCATATTGCTATCTTAGCGCTAATGGCCGCCTATTGCCCATACTACTAATAAGGATTAATAGGAGCTTTGCCCACATCCATCATGGCGCCGGGTGTGTCACTCCAGGCTCATTATAATAAACAATATCTCTCTATTTCCTATTATTTCCTCCTTATCACATTATTAACACTCTCCATATTGCTATCTTAGCGCTAATGGCCGCCTATTGCCCATACTACTAATAAGGATTAATAGGAGCTTTGCCCACATCCATCATGGCGCCGGGTGTGTCACTCCAGGCTCATTATAATAAACAATATCTCTCTATTTCCTATTATCTCCTCCTTATCACATTATTAACACTCTCCATATTGCTATCTTAGCGCTAATGGCCGCCTATTGCCCATACTACTAATAAGGATTAATAGGAGCTTTGCCCACATCCATCATGGCGCCGGGTGTGTCACTCCAGGCTCATTATAATAAACAATATCTCTCTATTTCCTATTATCTCCTCCTTATCACATTATTAACACTCTCCATATTGCTATCTTAGCGCTAATGGCCGCCTATTGCCCATACTACTAATAAGGATTAATAGGAGCTTTGCCCACATCCATCATGGCGCTGGGTGTGTCACTCCAGGCTCATTATAATAAACAATATCTCTCTATTTCCTATTATCTCCTCCTTATCACATTATTAACACTCTCCATATTGCTATCTTAGCGCTAATGGCCGCCTATTGCCCATACTACTAATAAGGATTAATAGGAGCTTTGCCCACATCCATCATGGCGCCGGGTGTGTCACTCCAGGCTCATTATAATAAACAATATCTCTCTATTTCCTATTATCTCCTCCTTATCACATTATTAACACTCTCCATATTGCTATCTTAGCGCTAATGGCCGCCTATTGCCCATACTACTAATAAGGATTAATAGGGGCTTTGCCCACATCCATCATGGCGCCGAGTGTGTCACTCCAGGCTCATTATAATAAACAATATCTCTCTATTTCCTATTATCTCCTCCTTATCACATTATTAACACTCTCCATATTGCTATCTTAGCGCTAATGGCTGCCTATTGCCCATACTACTAATAAGGATTAATAGGAGCTTTGCCCACATCCATCATGGCGCCGGGTGTGTCACTCCAGGCTCATTATAATAAACAATATCTCTCTATTTCCTATTATCTCCTCCTTATCACATTATTAACACTCTCCATATTGCTATCTTAGCGCTAATGGCCGCCTATTGCCCATACTACTAATAAGGATTAATAGGAGCTTTGCCCACATCCATCATGGCGCCGGGTGTGTCACTCCAGGCTCATTATAATAAACAATATCTCTCTATTTCCTATTATCTCCCCCTTATCACATTATTAACACTCTCCATATTGCTATCTTAGCGCTAATGGCCGCCTATTGCCCATACTACTAATAAGGATTAATAGGAGCTTTGCCCACATCCATCATGGCGCTGGGTGTGTCACTCCAGGCTCATTATAATAAACAATATCTCTCTATTTCCTATTATCTCCTCCTTATCACATTATTAACACTCTCCATATTGCTATCTTAGCGCTAATGGCTGCCTATTGCCCATACTACTAATAAGGATTAATAGGAGCTTTGCTCACATCCATCATGGCGCCGGGTGTGTCACTCCAGGCTCATTATAATAAACAATATCTCTCTGTTTCCTATTATCTCCTCCTTATCACATTATTAACACTCTCCATATTGCTATGTTAGCGCTAATGGCCGCCTATTGCCCATACTACTAATAAGGATTAATAGGAGCTTTGCCCACATCCATCATGGCGGCGGGTGTGTCACTCCAGGCTCATTATAATAAACAATATCTCTCTATTTCCTATTATCTCCTCCTTATCACATTATTAACACTCTCCATATTGCTATCTTAGCGCTAATGGCCGCCTATTGCCCATACTACTAATAAGGATTAATAGGAGCTTTGCCCACATCCATCATGGCGCTGGGTGTGTCACTCCAGGCTCATTATAATAAACAATATCTCTCTATTTGCTATTATCTCCCCCTTATCACATTATTAACACTCTCCATATTGCTATCTTAGCGTTAATGGCCGCCTATTGCCCATACTACTAATAAGGATTAATAGGAGCTTTGCCCACATCCATCATGGCGCTGGGTGTGTCACTCCAGGCTCATTATAATAAACAATATCTCTATTTCCTATTATCTCCTCCTTATCACATTATTAACACTCTCCATATTGCTATCTTAGCGCTAATGGCCGCCTATTGCCCATACTACTAATAAGGATTAATAGGAGCTTTACCCACATCCATCATGGCGGCGGGTGTGTCACTCCAGGCTCATTATAATAAACAATATCTCTCTATTTCCTATTATCTCCTCCTTATCACATTATTAACACTCTCCATATTGCTATCTTAGCGCTAATGGCCGCCTATTGCCTATACTACTAATAAGGTTTAATAGGAGCTTTGCCCACATCCATCATGGCGGCGGTGAGGTCGCTGACGTCATTTCCGGTGTGTCAGATCTCCTCCCTAGGCGGTTTCATTGCCCTCACTGACGTCATATGTGTGCGCCGTGCAGACCGTGCTGAGCCGCTGGGAGCGGAGGGTGAGGCTCGGGGTTTCGGGGATCATTGTGTTTATTGGGGTTATTACTGGTTACAGGTCAGTGACCCCGCCCCCGGGAGCATCATGTGACCTGGTAATGCTGTCAATCATTAATCAGTGAGCAGCAGGGAGGATACAGTATCAGTAATGTAATGCTGTCACTAATCAGCTGATTAAACCAATAACCAAATCAGTACATCATATATATATAACATGGAGAGAGAGAGAGAGAGAGAGTAACATGGAGAGAGAGAGAGAGTAAGAGAGAGAGAGAGAGAGAGAGAGAGTAACATGGAGAGAGAAACATGGGGAGAGAGAGAGTGTAACATGGAGAGGGAGAGAGAGAGTGTAACATGGAGAGGGAGAGAGAGAGTGTAACATGGAGAGAGAAACATGGGGAGAGAGAGAGAGAGAGAGAGAGAGATCATTAATCAGTGAGCAGCAGGGAGGATACAGTATCAGTAATGTAATGCTGTCACTAATCAGCTGATTAAACCAATAACCAAATCAATACATCATATATAACATGGAGAGAGAGAGAGAGTAACATGGGGAAAGAGAGAGAGAGTAACATGGAGAGAGAGTAACATGGAGAGAGAGAGTAACATGGAGAGTGAGTGAGAGAGAGTGTGTGTGTAACATGGAGAGAGAGAGAGTGTAACATGGAGAGAGAGAGAGAGAGTGTAACATGGGGAGAGAGAGAGAGATTATTAATCAGTGAGTAGCAGGGAGGATACAGTATCAGTAATGTAATGCTGTCACTAATCAGCTGATTAAACCAATAACCAAATCAATATATCATATATATATATATATAAGAGAGAGAGAGAGAGAGAGAGAGAGAGAGAGAGAGAGAGAGAGAAAAACATGGAGTGTGTGTGTGTGTAACATGGAGAGGGAGAGAGAGAGAGAGAAACATGGAGAGTGTGTGTGTAACATGGAGAGGGAGAGAGAGAGCATTAATCAGTAAACAGCAGGGGGGGATACATTATCAGTAATGTAACGCTGTGTAACGGATCAACGGCACCCCAACTGGGTACCTCCATTGAAGGATGCTCTTAGCGCTTCCTGAGGACTCCAAGCACTGCAGCAGACACCATAACCACGTGGACTCCTTCAGAGAGCAGGACAGGAACAAGCTCTTACAAGAGCTTAGGAGTGATTTAGCAAGGGAGTATGCACAGCATAGCAATCCCTTGTAGCAGATTCCCCCAATAAGAGATGGCACTGCAAATTGAGGGTGAAGTAGAACTGCCTTTTAATGACACACACTCTGCTTTTATGCAATTCTCCCATGCAAGGGAGACGCCCACAGACAATTACACAATACCCAATCACACAATGGTTACATCCCACACATCTCCTCCCCTTAGCCTGAGAGGTAGCCCTATTATCCATACATTTTAAAACACACTTTTTACCCAACTTTCATAACTCTAAAACCATACATACAATATTAATAAAAGTCACATATTAATAATCAGCACATTCCAAATACAAACATACCCAAAAATCATTTGAATCCGTTCAGCCGTTCAGGAGATACATATAAGTCACTTTTGACCGACTGCAAGCACATTTTCATGCCCAAAACAGTTCCATTTGGGCTGTGTGGTCGGTCTATTTTACACCGAGAAAATGACTAAGTCCCATTTGAATGGGACTTAGTCTCCAGCTGCAGTGTCGAAGTAGAGTAGACCGCATGGGTCAGCGGTGTTCATGCAATTGGGTAGCCGCAAATAGTTCCATAGATTTGGCTGCACACACTGCTGACCCCGTTCGAATTAGTTAAAATGGCTGCCGCCACGTGTTCGGTATTCGAATGGCGGCCACTTTGACGACTTCGACTGCATCAGAAGTGCCAGTTTAAAAGTACAAAATCCTTTCTTTGGGCATTAAAGGGCCAGCAGCAGCATAATAACATACAATATGCCCAAATACTGTAGTTAAAGGCCCAAATCTCCCAGGGGCCATAGTCAGCAGGCAGGAGGCAGGCAACCAGGCTTCTCCAATGCCCAGTGGCAAGGTTGGTTTCGCCACATTTCTCCCATTTCCCAAAAAGAATAACAAGGTATCTGGCCTCCTGTCGGTCAGTGCCTTGGTTAGTCCAGCAACCCACCCACAAAACATAGTCAGTAGTATAGCCCACCCACAATGGAAAGTTCCTGTACCTGAGGTAGTGGGTAGCTTGTCCATGTCCAGTGGCTCCACCACGGGTCTGGGGAGTACTAGCCCTCCGGATTGGTGGGTTGCTGCGTGGGCAGAGACCAGTGGTACTCTGCCCTGGTGCCAGCGCTACCACGGGAGTAGCCTCGTTGGGGCTCAGCTGAGGAGAAGGGTTAGTAGGCTCCTCCCTCTGGACCTGGTGTTGCTGCTGGAGGGGAAGACAGGCTGTCTCCCCTTTAGATATACAGCCCTGCTGCTGGGGAACAGGACCGACCGTCCCTACTCCCTGTGGTTTGGGCACAGAGACCACGGTCCCATCTGCACCGGTGTGGGGCTTATCATCTCCCCTTGGTGGGCTAGGCTGCCGCTGGGGAGGGGGAACGAGGCCCTCCCCTCCCTTTAGAATACTCTGCCGCTGGGGAGCAGGACCGACTGTCCGTACTCCCTGTAGCTTAGGCGCAGAGACCACGGTCCCATCTGCGCTGGTGGGGGGCTTAGTGTCTCCCCTTGGTGGGCTATGCTGCCACTGGGGAGAGGGGGGAAACGAGGGGCTACTATTGTTCTTGTGAGCCTTTACTGAGTTGTTTTAGAGCAGTAAAATATAGAATGCTATTGATATCATCGGTGAAAGGGCAGTTTATTTGACCCTGTAACTTTCCAAAACTCCATAATAGCTGTACATGAGGGTTACTGTTTTACTCATGACACAACACAAGCTAACAGTTTTACGACATTCCCAGTTAACTAAGAAAATAACATTCCTTAATTTCTCACACATTTTTTTATTTTTTTTATGTTTTGTCTATAAAATTATATTTCATATCTAAATATTTAACGTGAAATTATTGCTCTTTCTCCTCAACAAAATATTATATATTAAGTGTGGGTGCACTTAATAATATGAAAGACGTGAATTACGGTTTGTGGCAGATCGCCTGTCATCCCAGCTGGGTTCCTACGCCAAGCACGTTCCTAGCTTTAACCTGGACACCCGTAGCGCTTCAACCCACAGTCACTGATTCTTGACTGTGGTCTATCAAGAGTTTTCCATCCTGAAACGGTCCTGTGCTACAGCTCAAAGTGATTAAGCTCACTTGCAGAGAGTATAGCTGTCTCACACAAACACTAGCCAAGATTTAGCGAAGGGTGAAGTAGAACTGGTTTTATTGAACACAACACAGGTTTATATAGGAGTAGTCAATCATTGTAGTCTTGGTGTCTAGGACAGAATTAGGTCTAGAGTCTATAATGAATTACCTGCCTGAACCCAAGATCCATTGCAGAATAGCTATAAAAAACTATCTTCCATTCTGTTTTACCTTTTGTGCACACAAACACTAACACTATTAACTCCCATAGTACAAAAAAACTCCTAAAACGCATGTAATACTATACAGCAGACGAAAGGGGTCTCTGGAACAAAGGGAGGAGGGGGGACAATAACAAATAGATTACACAACCTGTATCTATAATAGGAGTTATCTGGGAGCCTGCATAAAGTGTCCAACTTCAACCCTCAGTGATACACTACCATCACATGGTTGAATAGACATATCGTTGAATTCTAGGGTTTGTTTTGATCAGAACGTGTACAATTGCCTCCGTCCTTAAGGGCTTAATGACCATGCTTGCTGAGATATGCATGTATCCTATGCAGCTGTTCTTCGTTCTGATGTAATCTTGTCACGTACTACTTGTCACGTTGCTATATCTTTGCCTGACTTTGAATAAACTGTAGTAGTCCGATTTATAACACTGTATTTTCGTATACCTGAAAGGCTGCTACCGGAACATTTAATCGAAAGCTGGGGTGCACGAATCAATGGGCTTAGAATTGTAGCTTTTGTTACAGTATGACAAGTTGACCCCCCAACAACTAATACTGAGTCAAAGTAGAGACTGCTTTGGTATTGGAGTCAATTGTCAAGCTTGTAATTTCACCCAGTCATCTCCAATGATGGCTGTAGAGGCAAACAATTCCTTAATATGGAGGATCCTGTTGACTTACAGTATCCGCCATAGACCTCAATGCTGTACTCTCATGAATGCGCAACATTACAGTGGTGATGTTGACTCCTTGAGGTTGAAATACCAGGAGTGAAGATGGCTGGATGGAACAAGATTGAGGTGTCTGCGAGAGACAGGTTCAGGTAAGTAAAAACCTACCTGCCCCCAATGGTTACAGAACTACCCAGCGGCAATGCCACTATTGGGGACCTCTGCAAATTAGACAAAAAAACTTTTAAAATGATAAAAAGACACAAAAATCTAACATTTACACTAATTTCATGATGAAAAATGCTTGACCGCTATGTTTATATCCAGTAGGTTAATTCCTTTGATTTACATCCCTCACACTGGTACCCAACAAGGTCACCAATCTCTGCTGGCATTGGAGCCAATTGTTTGGAGATGGCAAGTCATCCAGTGACTCCTGGAAAAAAAAACCCTAGAAGAAGGTGGAAGGGATTGAGAGATCTGTATCAAGTCCCAGAGATGGACTACCAGCTGAACAGACCGGTAAGAGTTACATTCACAAAATACACTTCTATTGTTTTATCCTATCTTCCTGTCTTTGTGATGGGGAAGTATAACTCGAGGATATGGTAGAGGGAGAGAAAGAAAATTAATATCTTTATACGATGGGGCACAATTTAGTTTTTTGGGATAAACATTTCAAATGATCTCAATCTGTTAGAAAATCTTTTCTGATTATTTATCTACAGAATCCACCATTGAAGTCTATCGTAATTTTCCTTTCAAAAGATTACTGAAACAATTAAAGGCTATAATTTGTAGTAGTTATAGTTAATGTCTGGCCAATTAATCCTGTTGTAGATTGATGATCTGTAACAATGACATTTCTCATTTAGGATCCGTGTGAGTTTGAGGAAGTGGCCGTTTACTTCTCCGAGGAGGAGTGGGACTATTTAAATGAAGATGAGAAGGAGCTTTACCAGGATGTGATCATGGAGAATTACCAGACCCTCAGCTCTCTGGGTAAGAAAACTTCACCCTATTTAGAGGAAATCTTTCTCATAAGAACACATTCATAATTTCACATGTATTCCTAAAGTCATAGAATTCATAATAACAAAATGTGTAAAGTTTGAAAGATCTTAATAATGTGTCCCATTAAATACAGGAAGGATTCACATGACGCCTTTGATTATATCAGCGATTGAGCGAGGGGAAGAGCCGTATGTCAGGAGCCACCTGCAGGATAGTCTTTTGAATACTGGCCCAGGTTAGTAATAAACATGTAGATGGTATTAGGCTCCTTTATGGGTCAGAGATCTTGGCGTTTCTTTTTTCCAGGCTTCTCTACCTTCCTGATCTCTGCAGGGGAGCTGAATTATTGTGAAGCTCTCCATACAGCTCAGTGTGGTGAGAGTTTGCAGTGTTTAGTTACTCATTATGCCTTAGACAGTACTTTGTTGTACTTTAGGTAAAAGGAAGAAACTGTTTGTCACGGAAGCATATGTGCCATAGCCTCCTGGAGAGGCTTGAAGGCAAGTCTCCTGCCGATAGACTATGGGCACCTTCACCAGCTTTAAAATGAAGTATTGAATGTGGGGGTACATTGCGCTATTGTCAAGTTATTCTGTAAAATGTTAACATGGATGAAAGACATTGTGTTAATTATTACTTTTTGGGGGGGCGGAGCGAGATGACGTAGCGTGCGTTGCTGCGTCCTCATGGATCGCGTCTGAGGGAGCGATCCAGGGAGCCGACTAAAGCTGAGGAGGGACTCGACTTACCTGGAGTGTCACTCGAGGTGCCACACAAAAACAAAGAAGTGGGGAGATGTAGGGAACTGCCTTTTCGACGGATATATCTACAGCCAGCCAGATACCCCAACGGATAAACACAGGGGACGAGAAAACAGCAACAGAAAACACAAGTTAAGTGCCAGTTGCTACTAAACTGTCTGTTTATTTACACTATATGTTTACTATGGAGGGGTTTGCATAAACATTAGGTCTCCTTAAAATTAGTTGTGACGAAAGTAACTTTGCCACTGGTTTTTGGAGGGGCCTGTTTGCCTGCCTCCTAATCTGTGACTATGGCCCATGCAATTGGGACTATATGGTTCGTTTGCCGGACAGCCGCATGACCTGGAGACCATCCTAGAGCTTGTTAAGCTTAATTGATGCATTGTTGCAATTTCCACCACAGTGGTCTACATGTTCGTCTAGGTGGCCGCAATTCCTATGGACGACCACGAGGTGGTGGCCATCTTGTTCGCATGGACCAAAACTGCGAATAGACTTCAGGGGGATTTAGCCTCGAATGCCCTGGAACTTTTTTCGGCATGAAAACTTTGCGGTTCCCGGTCGGCCCTACAGCGGCACTTAGCCGCAATTCTATGGAACTATTTTCGGCTATGGGACCATGGCTGCGGTCGGTCAAATAAATGACTTCCAGGAAATTCCTGAATCCCTGAACTGACCCAGGTGATTTTTGGATATGTTGGTCACCCAGATCAGGGCTATCAGGGGATGTAACGTGTGGGGTTTTTATGTATTTTAACTTTTGGGGTGTTATTAAAAAGTATGTTTTGTCTGTGCCTTGAGATAATTGGATTAGAATTAGTACAGTTACTGATTCAATTATCTCCCAAGCAGAGGGGAGGGATTGTGTGCTGTGTGTGGGAGTGTCGTGCCTTGTAACCTTATTGTTATTGGTCTGTGAAGTTGGAAATCAGTCCCCCACAAGGTCCCTGTGGGCTTACCCCTTGCATGGGGATTGTCATATAAGGCCAAGTGTGGCTCCCATTAAAGAGAGATTCGTTTACTCCTTCATGAAGTCTTGGCTCATGTTTGGGGGATTGGAGAACTACATTCACTCTGGGGATTGCTATATCACAATACTCTCCTGAGTATAATCACTAGCTCTTATAAGAGCTATTCCTGCTACGCTCTCTGGACTAGAAGAGGTCTACCTACTGGAAGCTGGGTCCTGGTCTTGTGTCAAGGGTGGGTGGAGGGCAGCGAGACCCCAACCAAGCTTTGGCGGTTCGTGGGGTTGTGACAGATCCCTCTGTCCTGAACTTAAATAACCGTATTCTTCATTCGTTTGCTTGATTCGTGTTTCCCCGTTCCTGTGGACTCTATGCCATTCCCTTTCTATATACCGAATAAAACTACCGAACGGCCGGCCACCTAGTAGAGAAGTGTGCTGGTGGTTAACCTCCTTGCCCCATCAGAACGTTGAGGTTAACCGCAGACACCTCTTAATTGATACGGTAGTTGGGTGGTTGCCATTCGTATACCGAACACAAGGTCGCGGCCATTTTAAACACGTGAACGCACAGCGGTGTTCGACGCCCAACTCATGGAACTCAAATTGGATACATTTTGGCACGAACACAGCTGAAGCCGCCGACCTCCCTTCTTCGGTAGAAAGTTCACGAACGGCCCTATATTCGGTAGTTTGTACACGAATACACCATACCCCAGATAGGCATCCCGTGGAGCCCATTCGTATGAGAACTGACTTTGTGAACACTTTGGTTCCACGGCGATTGGACTGTGTGCATAGGATCTGAGCATTATTTGGTACTTTGGTGCGCTCAGATCCTAGCTATCTGGGGACCTGTTGAATGCCTGTAATATGTTGTAATATGTAACACTTGTGTACTTTTATGTTTTTTTGTTATTGTCACCTAAAATGGCGTTTAGGCTCTGTCCTGGGAGATAATTGAATTACTTCACAATTATCTCCCCGGGCAGAGCAGAGGGTTCTGGGTAATGAAAGGGGAATGGCTAAGTGTGTACCCTGTGATTGGCTGCTACAATGTCCTTGTCACAGTCTCCCATTTGGTCCCCTAAAGGAGTGTCCATCAGATGGGAGACCTGCATAAAAGCCGGGCAGGTAGCACTCATTAAACCTGATTCCTGCTGACCCTCAATACGGAGCTTTGTCTCGTCATTGGGGGGATTATTCGTATGGAGTACACTTGTTCGGCTGTTTAGGAAAATACTTGATCCGTATGATTGCTGTTCGGCAGTTTGGAGCGCTCAGTGGCTACCTCTGCATTCGGGAAGGGAACGTCTCCTACGGCAGTAAACCCTCCTACCGGGGGAGCCGTAACAGGGATCTAAGATGGTTATGGTGTACCACAACAGTGCTTATGGTGCTCACAAGTACTAGGATTACTAGCGATTGACAGAGGTACCGGGTTCGGGTGCTAGGCGGTCCGTCACATTTGGTGCCAGCGGTGGGATGGCTTCCTAGTGAATATAGAAGCATATTGGAGACACCGGTATCGTTGGATTTACAATTGAGGGCAACGTTAGCATTCGTACAGCACCACTGGTTGCGGAGGAACTCAGGAGATGGAGCGAGCTAGCCCCCGGGCAGCATCCCCATATATTCTTTTAGTTATGGTCTGGATTTTTTTTCTTTGCTGTCACACGACTTGCGCTTCTCCCCTACTCCTGTTACTTAGCTCAATTTTCTACGCAACAGAATAGGAACCAGAATAGGGAGGAAAGGGAGGAAGTAATAAAATAAAAATAATAAAATATAATTGTTTACCAGGATAGAATGGTGAAGGTGAGGAGGAGAAGAAGTTGGGGAGCAAGAAACGCAAAAAGACAAAAAGGATACTATTTTAAAAGCAAAGATAGTTCTAACCTAAAGAGCATATAACCTCCAGGAAAAAAAGAGTAAAACTAAAATACAAATTAAAATTAAAATGGCTACAAAAAAGACGCAAAATGGCAAGCACCTAAAAAAAGTCTGAAAATAAAACAGAAAAAACGCCTTTCCTTCTTTTCACCAAACCTATCAACTAATAAAACAAACATGGAAGAATCTCTTCTCTCTAATACCCCATCATAGAAAGGCATCAATGAAGGAAAAGGCGGAAGAAACTCAAGAGTCAAGAGAAGGAAGAAATGAATATGACAACTTACTCAGACACCTAGATACACAATTTGTAAATTTGAGAAGAAATCCAAGCTAATACTCTAGACATAAATAAAGATCTGTTGACTCTCAACCAACGATTTCAAGGAATAGAAGAAACACTAAACAGGTGGGAACAAAAGGAAAAGGTCCACATAGAAGAACATCTAGCACTGGGAAAAAAAGATGGCTAACATAGAGAAAAAAATTGATAGACCTAGAGGACCGGCCAAGACGGAACAACTTAAGAATTAGAGGAGTATCAGAACAAATAAATCTAAAAAATCTGGAACCCTATATAGAGGAATTCTTTAAGCAACTGAAGGTGGAATGGGACCCCAGAATTCCCGTAAGGGAAAGATGTCACAGAGTGAACAAACTTAAGGGCATCCCAGAACATCTGCCAAGAGATTAATTCATATGCTGCGCCTCCTCCAAAATTAAGTTGCAAATTCTCAGAGCTATAAGAAGCAATAAATGCGCAGACGAATACGAAACATTGAAAATATTCCAGGACCTGTCATGGCCAACCAGACAAAAAAGGAAGACCTTCTCTGACGGCACACTAATTCTAAAACAGAACAATATTAATTATTCGTGGGGATTCCCAACGAGAATTATCATAGCTCACGAAGGGAAGACCACCACCATTAATTATGCAAAAGACCTAAAAAGTTGGTTAAGCAAAAATAAAATCAGAAACCGCTCCAACCACTAGTCAACAAATGGGGAGGCCCCAAATATTAGAGTGGAGAGAAAGGAAAAAAGAAAGGAGAAAAATGGCACTAGTGGCACTCAACCTTCTAACAAGGGAAGACAAAAAATAATTTATAAGAAACGAGAAATTACAGACTTTTTTTTTTTTCTCTTTTCGCTTTCTTGCAGTTAATAGCACAAGGGGATAAGGGGGATATTAGGGAGATATAAAAAGTATAACCAACCTAGAAAAAAGAAATGAAAATCGAGAAATTTAGAATATTTTAGAAAATTGATTAAACAGGCACTTAACAAGAAAAGTAATGCACAAAATGAAGAAAATTATCTTCCTTTTAAGTTTACACTAATTAGAATGAAACGATTTAATGTACACTAAAAAATTATATTACACAAAAGGAACTTAAAAATACACAGAAGGGCACACATCTACACAAGGAAGAAAAGAAAGAAATGGGAAAGAGTGATTTAAGAATAACACAAGTTTTGTAAAATTAAAATGTAAAATAGTAATCAGTTAAAACACTTTAGAAAAATAGACTCAACAATAAGCTGAAAGTCTGTGGGGTGTAGATTTACAAGGTCCCCCCTATCCCTATTTCTACACAAATTAGGAACATTAATGTGTACGTGGGTGGTTTTCTTCTTTCATATTATTATTATTATTATTATTATTATTATTATTATTATTATTATTATTATTATTTTTATTTTATTTATATATATTTTTTCCTATACTAGTAGCACCTTTAGGTTGGCTCCCCCTAGATCATCTACCCTCAGTACACTTTTCCCACAGGACATGTGGGACCTATATCTCAGTGATGTTTTGTATTACTCGAGATAATGTATGGCGAGGGCTTTTTGTCATACATCACGTTTGTCTTAGGTTGGCACCATTGCTTTGGATCAACCCGTCTTATTGATCCCAAGTAACAGTCATGTCCCTCGTTTCAATTTTTGAGGTTCCCGCTGGAACTTTAGGCACGCCCCCTTATGGGAATTGTCCAATCACCGCAAGCGGGGGTGTTTAAGGCGATTAACTCATTCGACCACATTTTGCTGTTCTATTATGCATTTCAGGATGAGATTTAAAGGACCACTATAGTGCCAGGAAAACATACTCAGGGTCCCCCTCCCGCCGGGCTGGATGGCGAGGAAAGGGGTTAAACTTACATTTATTCCAGCGCCGGGCGGGGAGCTCCTCTCCGCCTCCAATCCTCCTCTTCGGCTGAATGCGCATGCGCGTCAAGAGCTGCGCGCGCATTCATCCTGTCTCATAGGACATCCTAGAGGGACCTGGCACCCAGACCACTTCATTAAGCTGAAGTGGTCTGGGTGCCTAGAGTGGTCCTTTAATCATTGTAATGCTGGAAATAAAAATAATAACAAAAATAGCAATAAAAACGTCCTAAAGGGTCTTGCACACTAGAATTCCTATAACATAGGTAAATGAGGATATAGGTTATGCAGTGTGTTACTATAAAGCCTTAGACCCAGCATAAAACATTATTGCCAGGACAAACCATTATTGCCAATATCACAATAGCATGATACAATATACCCTCATGAATATCTTGTACTAGAGAATGTTTATTAATCTATTATAAAGTTAATAGGTTACTTAATTTTGAACAGCGCTGCTAATGTGAATCTAAATCTGAAACTTAGAGGACCTCTCCCAAGGAGGGGTTAAAGGGAGGATGACTTCATTAATAAGAATAGGAGAAAAAAAAGTGGAACTTCACTAAAGTGTAGAATCATTGCTCTATGCATATGATAGTTTAAATGATGGTATAATAGACTAATTGGATAGGAATTATATTCCTGTTATGCTAGAAAATTAACAAGTTATCGGTAGTGATTACTATAAAAATGGGGTATATGTGAACCTCTCATTAAGGCCCAACGATGCCAATGTCTTGAGTTTGTAGATCCAAAAGGACTCTCTTTGTTTAAGGACTCATTCCAGATTGCCCCTTCTTTGGTCCAGTTTTACGTGTTCAATCCCTGAAAAACATAGATCATGTGAGCGACCTGCATGGTGTTCCCAAAGATGTCTTGAGATTGGTGTATCACTTCTATATCTCACTGCACGAATGTGTTCAAGAATATGTAGTTTTGTCTAAAGGTTTTACCCACGTATTTCTTGCCACACGAGCAGGTAAGAAGGTACACCACCCCTGTGGTTTTACAGTTAAAAAAAAATCCTTTATAGGCATTTTAACACTCTTTGCAGTATCCTCAATTTAATTCCCAGAGAAAGGGTTTGTACTTATAAACTTGCACTTCGGATGCAGTCGAAGTGGCCGCCATTCGAAAACTGAATACGTGGCGGCGGCCATTTTAACTCATTCGAACGCGGTCAGCGGTGTGTGCAGCCAAATCTATGGAACTGTTTTCGGCTACCTAATTGCAGAACACCGCTGACCCGTACCTTCTACTCCACTTCGACACTGCGGCTGGAGACCTGTTCGAAGATTCGAACGCTCGTTCGAATGGGACTTAGTAATTTTCTCAGTGTAAAATAGAATGACCGCACAGCCCAAATCCATGGAACTGTTTTGGGCATGAAAATGTGCTTGCAGTCGGTCAAAAGTGTCTTATATGTGTCTCCCGAACGGCTGAACGAATTCGAATGATTTTTGGGTATGTTTGTATTTTAAATGTGCTGATTAATAATATGTGACTTTTATTAATATTGGATGTATAGTTTTAGAGTTATGAAAGTTGGGTAAAAAGTGTGTTTTAAACTGTACGGCTAATTGTGTTACCTCTCAGGCTAAGGGGAGGAGATGTGTTGGTTGTAACCATTATTTGATTGGCTAATGTATAATTGTCTGTGGGCGTCTCCCTTGCATGGGAGAATTGCATGAAACCAGAGTTCTTCTTCACCCTCAATCTAGAGTCCTGTCTCTTATTGGGGGAATTGCTATATCACCACAAGGGATTGCTCTGCATGCTCCTTTGGATAATCACTTCTAAGCTCTTTTAAGAGCCTGTTCCTGTCTTGCTCTCTGAAGGAGTCTATGGTGGTTTTGGTGTCGGCTGGAGTGTTTGGAGCCCCCAGGAAGCGCTAGGAGCATCCTTCAACGGAGGTACCCAGTCGGGGTGCCAGGTGATCTGTTACACAATCAACCTCCCAATTAGTTTTATTACCTCGTAAGTGTAAAAAGCACGAACGCATTACTGTATCCATGGGTGGCCACCATTTCGGCATGCGAACACGTGGCGGCAGCTATCTTAACGCACGAACACTAGCCGTTGTTTGTTCGTTGAGTGTCTGGAACTCAAATCGGACACTCGACTACGCGAACACCGCTAAGACCTCCAGGGCTCCATAACTCACAAACGGAACATCCTAAAAGCCCGCCGTTTGGCTAATTCAATCTACCGAACGAGGGGATGCATGTGAACCCCAGCTCAGCTATGGATGGCAAGGACTTTCGGGACTTTTTACTCACGAACGGAGACCTACCAAATTTACACTTCCATCTAACTCCCGAACCCCTGGTCCGATCTGGGTGATTTTTGAATATGTTGCTCACCCAGATCAGGGCTATCAGGGGATGCCACATTTAGGGGTACCTGGTATATTTGGGGTACATCCAGAAACTTGGTACAATATAAGTTAAGCTGAGGGAAGGAGATGTGTGGGAGGTAACGTCTATTTGATTGGCTACAGTATTAATTATTGTGGGTGTCTCCCTTGCATGGGAGAACCGCATAAAAGCAGGGTTTGTGGAATAAAACATCAGTTCTGCTCCTGATACTGTGTGTCGTCCAGTTATTGGGAAAAGTGATGGGATATAATTGTATTCTCTTACTGATTGTGCTTGCTACTCTATTGGATTTACTACTTGTTCCTGAGCCATTCTAGGATTACCAGCGGAAATAGGCTGTGGGAGATCAGCTCTCCGCTACATGGTTAAACAATAGCAAGGGCTGATGAGAGATTGAGGAGGAACAAAGCAGCCAGTTTCAACTGCTCTGGCAGTGCCGTAGGACAACACCCTGCTGGAGAACAATAGGACTGGAAAAAGGGGGAGGGGAAGAGCACATTTTCCCATCGATTAAAGGGGCAGAAAATGAGTTTTAAAATCCAATATGCCCAAATAACGTTTTTAACTGGCAATATCTCCCAGGGGCCATAGTCACAATTCAAGAGGCTGGCAAGCAGGCCTCTCCAAGCACAAGTGGTGAAGGGCACTTCATCACAAAAGGATTTACGAACTCCTTAGGACAAAGTAAATTAAATATTTACACAGATGACATCTTACTAACTTTAGAAGAACCAAAAACCTCAGTATGAGCACTTCTGAATGAGATAAATAATTATTCCAATGTGTCAGGATATAAAATGAATATAGAGAAATCAATATTTATAGCTAAAAAATTGAACAAAAGGTTAATTTCTTGTACAAAATCTTGGGCTCTCAGAAAACAAGGACAGACTAAAATATTTAGGTATAACATTACCTCGGATTTAAAAGACCTAGTAGAAGCCAACTTTTTACCTTTTACCAAAATGGCTGTACCTGTGGAGAATGATCCCGCTTAATTTCCCAGAAAACTGGCTATCTTTACTACACTTATCCTTTTTTAAATTTGTATGGGGCAGCAAGAAAGCAAGAGTTAAAATGAAAGTTTTGGCTAGATCAAGGTAGGATGGAGGTTTGGGGTGCCTGGAAATTTTATAATGCTATCAAGCTAGTAGACTTTTCCACATAATGCTTTCACAAAATATTGCTACAATCCAAGAAACGTGATATAAAATGGAAAAAGCTAAAACCAGGGTAGGAAATTTAACGTCACTGTTTTGGGTCCTAGACGTGAACCAAAAAAATCAATCAAAGAGGCACGAATTGGATCTCAGATACTCAGAGTAAACGAGTTGGTGGGACAAATTCTCAAACAACATATGTCTCAGAAATAGAATAGATGTGCTCCCTTTTTCTAGTATTTATGAATTGCTAGACAACATAAAAATAGACACTTGGAAGACTAGAGGGATAAGGAAAAGTAAAAATATACTGGTGGAACATAAAATGAAAACCTTCAATCAAATTATGGAGGAATTCAACATTCCCCCAAAGACACTTTTGCCTTTCTGTGAATTAAGGGATTTTTAGCAGACTATCTCCTTCAAAATGAGGGGGAGAAAATTACAATCCTCAAACGTCTACTCGAATTATAGAACTATAAAAACCTAATGGAAAAATGTGCTAAAGTTGTATATGGATGGAGACACAATAAACCGATGGAACTTATTAATAAATGGGGAAAAGAACTACAAGTACATATAGAAGAGGAAAAGTGGATAAGCTGTCTAAATAAACTAAATACATATGTACAATGCTTAAATGTTATGGAAACTTAATTTAAACTCTCAAACAGATGGTACCTAACACCGAAACGTTTAAAGAAAATTTTCCAAGAGTCATCAGGCAGATGTTGGAAATGTAATATGAATGAAGGCAATTTACTCCACAGTTGGTGGCAGTGCATACCCATAAATAAATTCTGGAAAGCTGTAATCAAGGTAATATATCAAATAACAGAAATACAATCTGTTTTTAAAGGGACACTCCAGTCCCAGGAAAACATCCCAGGTTGCTGAAGGGGTTAAAACCCCTTCAGTGACATACCTGCATAAAGGCCATACATAGTGAAGTATGATTAAAACCAGAATACAATTTATTTGATTGCACTTACAAACAAGTAGAAGGTATGGGCATATCTCCACACACAGTGGAACTTTATTGCAGCGTGGTCAGTCTGGAAATTGCCAACTTCAGCCTCAAAGAATAAAACAAAGTACATTTAAAACAAAAAGTCCACATAAATGATGATCCAACGCGTTTCATCCAGATAGGGAACTTCTTCAGGGATCTATGGTGGTTGAAGTTGGCAATTTCCAGACTGACCACGCTGCAAAAGAGTCTCACATTGCTATTGCTATCGCCTTTGCATTGTTTTGCTAAAGGCCCCCTGATGTATGTAGGGGTATAAATATGTGTTTTACCCAATACGACTGGTCTATTTTGGGGAATTTCACAATGTTCCAGAGGGCTATAATCCCAATTCCTGTAGCTATAATCACTGTATACTGAAGCAGAAATCCAGGACCATAGGAGGATTGAAGAAGCGGTGACTGTAGCGGATGGCACTGGGCTGTCCTGAGAATTGCATAGGTTTTAACTGCATTTGTCTAAATGGCAGGTTATGTGTGTGTATAAATGTATTGTATTCGTCTGATTGTTCGGGAATGAAACTACCGAACAGTCAGACCTCCCCGGTGTGAAGTGTGCCTTCAATTACCCATTGCAACATTGTTGCGAACGGGTAATTGACAAGCTGGGCAGTAGTCCTTTGTTCTCGGGGGTGGCCGAACACGTGGCGGCGGCCATTTTAAAACTCCCGAACAGCGGTGTTTTGTCGTCGAGTGTCTGGAACTCAAATCGGACTAGGCGAACACCGCTGAGACCTCCACAAGCCCGGTTCGTTCGGTTCCAAACAACCGAACGAGGGTTCAGGCGAACCCTCCCTAGTCTCTGTAACTGGAGGCTTTCGTGCAATTTGTTCCCTTGTTCCAGGACCGACCGCAGGGCCCCATCGCATGGAACCCAATTCGGCTATTCTTTCCAGTGCGGTCGGTCATTTTAATCCCTCCATAAATTTCCAGAACCCCTGGTCTGATCTGGGTGATTTTTGGATATGTTGTTCACCCAGATCAGGGCTACCAGGGGATGTATCATTTAAAGCGGTTTGGGGGTACATCCAGAAATAGGGGGAATTGGTGTCCTGGATTATGATGCAGGCTGAGGGGAGGAGATGTGTGGGAGGTTACCGGAACAGGATTGGCTACTGTACTAATGAATGGAAATCCCTCCCTTGCATGGGAGCATGCTTTATAAGGCCACTGTGTGAATAAATCTTTAGTTCTGCTCCTGATACTGTGTGTCGTCCAGTTATTGGGAGTGCTGTTGGGATATTGCTGTATTATTTTGCCTGCTGGATACTTTGCCCTATGGATTTATAATTGCTTGTTCCTGAGCCTCACTGGGATCTAAAGTGGAGATAGGCTAGGAAATATTAGCTCTCCGCTACATTGGTTGGCAGCGCTGGGATCCAGACTCACAAGGGAACAAGGACTAATGGAATACGGATTGGAGAGTGATTATGCGAAGCTTAAAAGCTCCACGCTAAAAGATCTCCTAGAAGCAAAAGGTATTGCAGCAAGCAACAAAAGGAAAGCAACCCTCATTGCAGAGGTGATGGCAGAATACCAAAATGAGGACAGGGCGATCCCTGAGCAGCGGAGTTCAGCAGATGGATCTGAACAAGAAGAATTCCAAAGACAGCTGCAGTTTAGGCTGTTTGGAGAGAATCCAACGGCGGATATTATATCCAGGACAATGACAGAGGTGCAGGAATTTATACTACGCCAAAGACCACTACAAAATCTGGAGAGGAATGCTACCACCGCTACCATCACACAGGGTAAGGCAAAAATACCTTACCAAGCATTTAAAACATATGTAGAGGCAGAGGAGGACATAGATGCTTTTCTCCAAGATTTTGAGAGACTGTGTGCACTGCCTAATATTAGTCCAGAGGAGTGGGTACCTATTTTGGCAGGGAAGCTCACTGGAAAGGCTGCTGAGGTGTATAGAACTGTACCAGATGAGGAAATTCGGGATTACCACAGGGTAAAAGAGGTGATCCTGGCCCGGTATGCAATATGGAAGTCCGCAGGTACTGCAACACGTGTGACACGTGCCAAAGAGTAGGAAAGAGAGGGGACCGGCGGAAGGCAAAATTGCACCCGCTACCCATAATCGAGGAACCGTTCAACAGAGTAGCAGTAGATATAATAGGACCCCTGCAACGACCCAGCCCCTCTGGTAAACGGTATATTTTAACTGTAGTGGATTATGCCACCCGATATCCAGAGGTGATTGGCCTGACTAACATACACGCAGAAACTGTGGCTGAGGCCCTGATGCAGATTTTCACTCGGATGGGGTTACCCAGAGAGATCATCTCGCATCAGGGTACCCAGTTCACTGCAGAAGTCACCCAAAGCCTCTGGAAATTTTCTGACATCAAATCGATCGTTAGCGCCCCCTATCACCCCCAGACCAATGGGCTATGCAAAAGGTTCAACGGGACCTTGAAGCAAATGCTTCGCACTTTTGCAGACACCCATAGGGACTGGGAACGGTTTTTGCCCCATCTCCTGTTTGCCTACAGGGAGGTGCCGCAGGAATCGACAGGATTCTCCCCATTTGAGTTACTGTTTGGGCGGAGAGTAAGGGGACCCCTTGATCTGATCAGGGAACACTGGGAGGGAGACCGGAGTACAGACGGTACCCCTGTCATACCATATGTCCTGGCGTTTCGAGAGCGTTTGGAAGCGTTGACCAAGTCAGTCCGAGAGAACCTCCAGGCGGCTCAAACGCACCAGCGCAGAGATGATAAGGGTGCCAGGCACCGCAGCTTCCAGGTTGGGCAGAAGGTTCTAATTTTGAAACCGGTCCGACATGACAAGCTGCAGGCCTCCTGGCAGGGCCCATATAAAGTGATGGAGCAGAGATGCGACACCACGTATATAATTGGCGCCTGCACAGGGACTGGGGGCTACGCATGATCCACGTGAACATGCTGAAGCCCTACCGGGAACGTTCAGAGGAAGTAACTGCAATTTGCACCCCCTCCAATGAAGAGTTCGACAGCCTGCCTCTCCCAGATCTACTGGGGGACGGCAGACTGTCCGGGAATTTGGGGGAAGTTACTCTGGGGGATCGGCTGAGACCACAGGAGCGTACCGAGGTACAACCGTTATTAAGGGAGAAACAGGACACATTCTCCAATATGAAAAGAGAAAAAAATCGGCGCACTACTGCCACAAATAAATAAAGAAGGCAGCACCTCTCAGAGGGGAGTCCTCTATAATCCCCTAAATATAAAGGTAAGAACAGATAAAAAAGGATAAAAGTGCGCCTAAAATGTATAATAAAACATAGACACAGTATAAAATAAAATAATAAAAGTAAGATGGTAATGATAAATATAAAATAGTAATAAACAATAGTCCAAAAACACTTATCAAGAGTCCGTAATGGTGAGTTCTTTTGAGGAAACAGGAAATCCTGAGACGTCAAATGGAGTGGAATCTTCACAATGGTATACTCGAATCCAGTGAAAAATATATGAAAGGGAAACAGAAACAGGAACTCCAGTGGTACAGTATATCAGCGAGAATAAAATTCTAAAGTAGTAAAATTAGCCGTACTCACACTCTTCAGAGCTAGATCCTAGCTCTGATATTAAGCGCGTGAAGTGGAACAATCCCCACTCAAGGATATGTAAAGTAGTGTTTGATTGGAGAGTTTCTGGCCCAAATTCAGTGTTCGAGTAAAGATTGTTCAACCCAAAATGAGAGAATAAAAATATAGTGCTCTCTGTATACAGTTAAGCGAAAGGATGTAAAGTAGATTACTTACATTCTATAGAGCAGGCCTATACTGCTCGGTGTAAACGCCTGGGTGGTATAATCCCCACCTATGGATTCTTTGGGTTCCTTATAGGTGTAGATCAGGTGCACAGATAAAAATAAAAATATAATTAGAAAATATAAAAAGAATATAAAGAGAAATGGCAATAAAGTGTTCTATGCCAAATTAAATTCTTTATTATAAAGTAATTAAAATAATATCTAGACGCGTTTCGCCTCAAAAGGTTCATCAAGTAGATAATAGTTAAAGAAGCTCCGCATTCTCCAATATACCTGGGTACACCCCTTTGGCCACTCACAGGGTAGAGACCCCAGGACAGCTTCCCATGTGCCAAACCCCTTATCTCATCCCTGAAGCGGTGAAGGAAAACATGCGCAAGGAGATTAAGGAGATGCTCCACCTAGGGGTGATTGAACCGTCAGCCCCTGGGCCTCCCCTGTAGTCCTCGTACCCAAGCGAGATGGCACAACTCGCTTCTGCGTGGACTACAGGAGGTTAAACGAAAAGACGGTATCCGATGCATACCCGATGCCCCGGATAGAGGAATTACTGGACCGGATGGCCAGAGGTCACTACCTCACAACCATTGATCTATGTAAGGGGTATTGGCAGATTCCCCTGGCGCCCGAGGCCATTCCTAAATCCGCTTTTGTCACCCCATTCGGTTTATACCAATTTAAGGTTATGCACCCGCTACCTTCCAGAAGATGGTAGACCGACTCCTGGATGGTTTTCAGGATTACACTTGTGCTTATTTAGACGACATAGCTATCTTTAGCAACACTTGGGAGGAACATTTGGCCCACATAGGGGCGGTGTTAGATAGGATCCGAGAAGCCGGATTAACCCTGAAGCCGGCTAAATGCAGTATAGGTATGGCAGAGGTACAGTACCTCGGACTCAGAGTAGGGTGTGGGAAGCAGAAACCTGAACCCGCTAAGGTAGAGGCAGTATCCCAATGGCCCACGCCCAGGACAAAAACCCAGGTCCTTGCTTTTCTAGGGGCCGCTGGATACTACCGCAAGTTTGTCCCCAACTATAGTGCCCTGGCCAAACCCCTTACTGACCTTACCCGTAACAACTTACCCCGCCAAGTAACCTGGACCCCGGAGTGTGAGAAGGCATTCCAACTGTTGTAAGATGCACTTGTTAATGCCCCTGTCTTGGCACCTCCCGATTCAACTAAACGTTTTCTTGTTCACACAGACGCTTCTATGTTTGGATTGGGGGCAGTATTAAGCCAAGTCGGGGCCCGTAGCCTACATCAGTCGGAAACTATTACCCAGAGAAGTGAGCTACGCCGCCATCGAAAAGGAATCCCTGGCTGTGGTGTGGGCCCTGAAGAAATTGCAGCCGTATTTGTATGGACAGCCTATTTCATTGCTCACAAATCACAACCCGTTGGTCTGGCTAAACCGGGTGGCTGGGGACAATGCCAGGCTGCTGCGCTGGAGTTTGGCGCTGCAGCCCTTTGACTTTAACATTCAGTACCGCCCTGGCAAACAGAATGGGAATGCTGACGGGTTGTCAAGACAAACAGACCTGGAGAAATGATCCGTGAGCATCCCCGGACATCCCCAAGCCGATCCGTGTTGGATCAGACTGTGTATGCCGGCTTGTGGGCAAGGGGGAGCAGTGTAGCGGATGGCACTGGGCTGTCCTGAGAATTGCATAGGTTTTAACTGCATTTGTCTAAATGGCAGGTTATGTGGGTGTGACGGACCGCTGGCACTCCGACTGGGTACCTCCGCCAATCGATGCTCCTAGTGCTCGCTGAGGACTCCAAGCACTCCAACCGACACCATCAGCACTGCAGACCCCACTCCCAGCGATGCATCTGCGCCGGGATCTCGCTGTCTCCACCCACCCTGGTCCCAAGGCCAGGATCCAGCTTCCAGTGGGTTAACCTCTCTTTCCCCAGAGAGCAGGAACAAGCTCTTAGCAGAGCTTAGTGAATATACCCTGGGGAGTATAGTGAATATAGCAATCCCCAGAGTGTAGTTTTCCAATCCCCCAAACATGAGCCAAGGCTTAATGCTGGAACAAGACTTTACTGGAAGGGGAGGGACACACATGTTATCTACAGCAGGGGAGGGACACACATGTTATCTACAGTAGCCAATAAAACAGAGGTTACAGCCCACACAAAATCCTCCCCTCTGCCTGTGATTCAATAATCTTATACAATAGAAGATTAAATTATCACAAGCAGGAAAAATACAGTTTTTACAGTATATTCATAACTTCTAAAATATACATCACATTCACATAAAAATATATATTCACAATCAATCCATTCAGGGAAACAACATATCAAAAAATGGCATGAATCAGACCAGGGGTTCAGAAGTTAGTAAAGTATCTTTTGGGGCCTGGCTGGCAGCATGGATATCTGGCTCAAACTGGTTTTACAGAGCCCTCTATCCTGGAGACAATGGGGAACATAATCCATTTATATCCAGGGATAGAGGCAGACTCCATTGAGCACATGTTCCCAGTAAAACACAAAAGGATACAAAAATACATAACTCCTATCATACTGAATTAAACAGGTCAAATCTCCCAGGGTCCATAGTCACAGGGCAAGAGGCGGGCAAGCAGTCCTCTCCAGGCATAAGTGGCGAAGGGCACTTCGTCACAATAATAAATCCATAGATAAAGTAGCAGGGAGGGAAAGTACCGAATGAATGGAGGGGGATTCTTCACACCCGGTATCTCTTAGGCCTTGTGCTACCTGTCCATTCACACGCACCTACTGGCGGTAATGTTGGCGGTTATCTGGGGAGGCAGCTTGTATCGCATCTGCCTCATACAAGATTCCCAGACATTCCTCAGGGCTCACTTCGGTCTCCAGGCAGTGGGCAGCAGAGGGACGTGATGGTGGGGCCTCTGTGTTGGGTGCTGTGCGCCTCCAATTATTATTGGCAGATCCCAAAGGGCAATAACGAGCAATATGTCCGGTGTTGCTGCAGCGATGGCACGTCACCCTAGAAGAATCCCGGGGGTAGTTGTTAGACCACTGGGGACGTGGTGGTCCTGGGGGTACTGGAGCCCGGAACTCTGGGCGTGAGGTGTTGGTTGGGGTGCGTGGTTCTCCCTTATGTGTCGGTCGTGTAGTACCCTGGCCACTTTTCTCGTCTCTGCGTACTCATCCGCTAGCCACGCTGCCTCGTTTAAATTAGCGGGGCGGCAGTCTCGTACCCAGTCTTGTATATCCGCGGACAGATCTTGAAAGAAATGTTCCATTAGGAACAACTGCAACACTTCCTCTCTGGTGTTGGCATTGCACCCTCGTACCCAATGTGATGCCACCCCTTGTATCCGGTTTGCCCATTCCATGTGGGAGTCCACAACCTTCTTCTTGGACTCCCTGAAGCGGCGGCGGTACGTTTCTGGGGTTACAGCATACCTGGTGAGCAGTGCGTCTTTCACCCGTTGATAATGCGATATATCCTCGGCAGTAAGTGCCTGAAAAGCCTCATTTGCTTTTCCTGATAATTTCCCAGCCAGGATAGTGACCCATTGCTCTGGTGGTACTTGGTGTAGTGAGCACTGCCTCTCAAAGTCAGCCAAATATCCATCAATTTCATCTTCACTTTCCACAAAAGCTTTAAACGCAGTAAACAGTATTTTCTTTCCTGTAGCAGCGGGTGGGGGAGTATGAACTGTCTGTGTAATGGGCTGTTTAGCTCTTACCAGCTCAATTTCGTATCCCCTCTTGTCTCGAATCTCTGCTCTCGCTTCCAGGAACAGCCGTTCAATTAGTTCCACGGAAGTTGCTGGGTACATGGATAACCTCCGCTATACAATGCTGGTAATGTCATCCTCCTCGCTGACAGGCGTAGGTTGGTCAGTGACCTCCATGGATCTATCCATTTCGTCCAGCTCCAGTAGGTCAGCTATCAGCTCTCTCTGTGGTCGGTTGCTGGCACTCCTTCCACTGGTTTCCAACAGATCTTTCAGTGTGGGTCTCTTCTAGTCTAGCATACTGGGACTCCATTCAGCACTTGCTTTGTGGATGAAAAGGACCATCCCGCCGCTGCCACCAATGTAACGGCTACCCAAGTGCTAAGGGGGTATCTGCCGTTGGAGACGTCCTTTTCCTGACAAGCTGCTGTGTAGTAATGGAGTTCTTATTCCCATCCACGATATCCAAGGGTAGAGTCAGGCATCATTGTAAAATGGAGCAGAGTAACAGTACAATAAATCCCCTTCCAAGAACGAGACGAGGCTACGTTTTGAAGAGTCAAGTAGAACTGATGTTTATTGACAGGGGTCTCCTTTTATGCAATGCTGCCCTGGACATCCCATGTATATTTTGTGCATTTACTTTAATAAAAAAATAATTTGCAAATAAGAAATAAATATTAAACATGTTTAGTTAACAGTAGATGTGGGAAGAAATATTTTTTTTTTGTTAAATGGCAAATGTACATAATATTGTTATTGGTACGTTATCGGCCTGAATGTTCACAGATTATCGGTATCAACTCTAAAAAAAAATCAATATCGGTCGATCCCTAGTTTAGACTTTAAGACGCCATGCTAGGTTAGTGTGACACCAAGTCAGGGAACTTCCCATGTCATATCCAAACTTAAGTTTTACTCCAAACATAGACAAGATGTCTAGGTCATGACAATAGACTGAGTAAGATGTTTCCATGTAAAATTCCAAAGTCAAGGCTATATCATTTAATGCTCGTGACCTCGTACCTTTGCCAGGTTAAGGTAGATCCTCACATGACCTAATTGATCATCTAAGGTATAAATATGTGTTCTTATTAATATTAGAAGGACAGAGGAGAACATTTTGGATGCAGACGCTGCTCCATTTGATCAAGACTGTGAGGGTGACTTGTTTAACCCCTTCAGGACACATTCCTTTTTATTCCATTAGTTTGGTCCTTAAGGGGTTAAGAGGGTATATTATTCTATTTTACTGATATTGCAAGCGTATATATCTTTGATATTATAAACTCGACTTTAAATGATTGTAATAGATTATTAAGTTTTTATATGTGTCGGCATCCTATCCTGACAACCAAGATATTGCTTTATTTTATTCTGTTTTATTATTTCAATACTCACCACTAGTGGCTGCCCTAGCCACTATACAATCCTCAGTCACTCTCACCCGCATAGCATAGTGATTATATCTGCTATAAATGGCCACAGCCGACTAAACCAAACGGCCTTCACAATGACAGAAGTTATCGTTCTGAACCTGACAAGTCTTCTGCTCCTGGCTCATACAGAGAAACCTGCTCAAATCTCATTTACTTTGAACCATCTTGATCTACTCATCAAACCTGTTTGTTTCCAGTCTGCTCTTCTCAAAGAAGCTTAGTAAAACAAAACCTGATCATCAATATCCCCCTGCTTTAATTCTTACTGGACTGTTAATACTAATTTACCTTATTGCTTTTGTTCTACTGGACAATTAACCAGGTTCATCACTGTAACGGATCGCCTGGCACCCCGACTGGGTACCTCCGTTGAAGGATGCTCCTAGCGTTTCCTGAGGACTCCAAGCACTCTGGCAGACACCACAATCACCGAACCGGAGAAGCATATGAGTGCTTTTAAGCATATGAATGTTGTATACAGCCGAATAGGAAAAACCATGCGAATAGGTTTACACCCCTAGCAGTCAAACTGGAACAGCATACAATAAATCCTCCCCCAATAATGAGACGACACTTCACTTTGAGGGTTAAGCAGGAACTGTAGGTTTATTCACACCATCTTCTTTTAATACATTCTCCCATGCAAGGGAGGGATTTACAATAATCAGTACAACAGCCAATCCCATATCTGTTACCTCCCACACATCTCCTCCCCTTAGATTAACACTTAACACAATTATACCGTACACACTTTTCCCCAATTCTTGGATGTACCCCAAATATGGGGGGTACACCTGTAAATGTTACATCCCCTGGTAGCCCCGATCTGGGTGAGACACATATCCAAAAATCACCCAAATCGGACCAGGGGTTCGGAAATTATGGAGGGTTAAAGTTTTGACCGACTGCATGGCAAAAGTATCCGAAAATAGTTCCATGCATTTTGGCCCTGCAGTCGGTCACAGAAAAGGGAATGAAAACACACGAATTGCCTGGGTTATAGAGCTTGGGGAGGATTCGTATGAATCCCCTTGTTCGTGGGATAATTTCTACCGAACGGCGGGCCGTTCGGTAGTTTCTGCACGAATTGCTGGAAGTCTGGAGGTCTCAGCGGTGTTTGCCTAGTCGAGTGTCCGATTTTAGTTCCAGACACTCGACGGCAAAACACCGCTGTTTGGGAGTTTAAGATGGCTGCCGCCCCGTGTTCGTTTCCCGAATGGCAGCCACCCAGAGAACAAAGAACACATTACACAGATTGCCAATTACCCGTTTGCAACAATGTTGCAAATGGGTAATTGGAGGCACACTTATTCCCGGGTGGTCTGGCTGTTTGGTAGTTTTAGTCAATATAATGAATGGAGTGATTCTACCGAACAATCTTACGAATGCTGTATACACATATACAATTTAGCCGGGCACAGAGGAACATACATAATATAAAAGACATCCTTACTGTAATCTGCTATGAAGTCTTAAAAGGGTATTGTTCCCAAAAAGTCATAACATGTCCCTGGCCGGTTCTTAAAGGGCCAGTAAGGTCATACACAATCTCTTAGGTCCAGTAAAGGGGTTTAAAGGGTCCCATCTTCCCAGGACCATAATCACTGGGCAGGAGGCGAGCAAGCAGTCCCCTCCAGGAAACCGGGGCAGACTCTGGTACAGGGTCCAGTCCACTACATTTCTCCCCTTTACCAAAGAGACTATCCAGACTCCAGACCTCCAATCGGTCTGGGGCTCTGATAGTCGGTCGGCCTTTCTCACCCGGTGTAGCTGTCCCTCCTGCCCCATGTGTTCTCCTGCCCCATGTGCCCAGTTGGAAATCCATGGGCTGGTGGAAAAGTAACCAGGGAGCTCTCCCTCCTGGTTGGACAAAGCTGTTGCTGGGGAGAAGGGGTAACAGGCTCCCCTCCCTGCGACGTCCTCTCTTGTAGTAGGGGAAAACAAACTGCCTCCTCTTCCACTACATTGTTCTGTTGTTAGTGAACAGGACAGACTGCCCATAACTCCAGTGATGTAGGTGCAGAGACTACGGTCCCATCTGTTCTGTTGTGGGGCTTACTGTCTCCCCTTGGTGGGCTAGGCTGCTGCTGGGGAGAGGGGGTAACAAGCTCCTCTCCCATACATCCTTTCAGCCGCTGGGGAGAGGGGATAACAAGCTCCTCTCCCTGACACTCTCTCTGCTGTTGGAGAGGGAGACCGACTGTCTCCCCTTTCAATAATTTGTCCTGTCGCTGGGGAGAGGTGATAACCGGTTCCTCTCCCTGGAACACTCTCTGCTGTTGGAGAGGGAGACCGACTGTCTCCCCTTTCAATAATTTGTCCTGCTGCTGGGGAGCAAGACCGACTGTCTCCGTTTCCTGCAGGACACACTGCCGCTGGGGAGGAAGGACTGCACCTTCCGCTCCCTGGGGAACATACTGCCGCTGGGAAGGAAGGACAGCACCTTCAGCTCCCTGGGACTCACTGGACTGTTGGGGAGAGGGACCAACTGTCTCCTCTCCTAAGGACACACACTGCCGCTGGGGAGTGAAACCAGTGGTCTCTCCTCCCTGTAATGTACTCTGCCGCTGGGGATCTGGGCCGACTGCCCAGCATCCCTGTAGGGCCCGTAGAGAGATCTCGGTCCCATCTCCACCTGCCATCTGTGGGTCTCTCCAGGACCAGTCCATGAGGTCCCCTACTTCTGCAGCTGGTAGTGAAGCAGGGGGTACCTCGGCTGCGTTTTCCCAACTGTAGGTTGGCAGGTCTGGGTCCGCCACCCAGTTTTCCTGTTCTGCGTCCATGCTCTGCGGCTGACATGAGTTTAGTAGTTCCACATAGTCCATCTCTAGCTCTCGTTCCATGGCAGCGAAACGGCGGAGGTCTTGTCCCAGTCCAATAGATCTCGGGCCCTGTACCATCTCACCGCGGTAATGAAAGATAGCCCAGTACCGTGACTCTGCTGGACTGCCAAAGGCGACGTCTTCTGCTAAGGCCTTCCACAACAGGCCAGGGCTAGTGTAGTTCTCCCCCTCCGGCTGGATGCCCTCTGCTCTCCACGACTCTGGCTGGACAGTGCACCACCACAGTGCCCGGTATGAGGCGTCAAGGCTCAGTTCCCTTTCCACGAGGTACTCAAGTTGTCTGACCTGCTGCCCTCCGGGTTGGTCTCCCAGAAGTGGCCTCCGCCAGGCCATTTGTTCCTACAACTGGTATGCGACACCAGGAAGGAGCTGCTGCCGTTGATACTGGACTTCCTCCAGGGCATCGTACCATAATTCTTTCCGGGCAATATCTCTCCATTCTAATTCACTCTCTTCCTCAGGTGTGTGTGTTGCCCAAGGATCCACAAACCCCATTTTCCCAAATCTTTATGTAGACAGGGACGCTGTATAAACACTAGTGTCGCCTTCAATTTGTAAATCCACGAACGGTGTCTCTGAGCTGCTTTACCTCGCACTAGGACGCCATCCCACCGCTTGCCACCAATGTAACGGATCACCTGGCACCCCGACTGGGTACCTTCGTTGAAGGATGCTCCTAGTGTTTCCTGAGGACTCCAAGCATTCTGGCAGACACCACAATCACCGAACCGGAGAAGCATATGAGTGCTTTTAAGCATATGAATGTTGTATACAGCCGAATAGGAAAAACCATGCGAATAGGCTTACACTCCTAGCAGTCAAACTGGAACAGCATACAATAAATCCTCCCCCAATAATGAGACAACACTTCACTTTGAGGGTTAAGCAGGAACTGTAGGTTTATTCACACCATCTCCTTTTAAGACATTCTCCCATGCAAGGGAGGAATTTACAATAATCAGTACAACAGCCAATCCCATACCTGTTACCTCCCACACATCTCCTCCCCTTAGATTAACACTTAACACAATTATACCGTACACACTTTTCCCCAATTCTTGGATGTACCCCAAATACACCTTTAAATGTTACATCCCCTGGTAGCCCCGATCTGGGTGAGACACATATCCAAAAATCACCCAGATCGGACCAGGGATTCGGGAATTATGGAGAGTTAAAGTTTTGACCGACTGAAAATAGTTCCATGCATTTTGGCCCTGCAGTCGATCACAGAAAAGGGAATGAAAACACACGAATTGCCTGGGTTATAGAGCTTGGGGAGGATTCGTATGAATCCCCTTGTTCGTGGGATCATTTCTAGTTCGGTAGTTTCTGCACGAATTGCTGGAAGTCTGGAGGTTTCAGCGGTGTTTGCCTAGTCGAGTGTCCAATTTTAGTTCCAGACACTCGACGGCAAAACACCGCTGTTCGGGATTTTAAGATGGCTGCCGCCCTGTGTTCGTTTCCCGAATGGCAGCCACCCAGAGGACAAAGAACACATTACACAGATTGCCAATTACCCGTTTGCAACAATGTTGCAAACGAGAAATTGGAGGCACACTTATTCCCGGGTGGTCTGGCTGTTCGGTAGTTTCACTCAATATAATGAATGGAGTGATTCTACCGAACAATCAGACGAATGCTGCATACACATATACAATTTAGCCGGGCACAGAGGAACATACATAATATAAAAGACATCCTTACTGTAATCTGCTACCAAGTCTTAAAGGGGTATTGTTCCCAAAAAGTCATAACATGTCCTTGGCCGGTTCTTAAAGGGCCAGTAAGGTCATACACAATCCCTTAGGTCCAGTCAAGGGGTTTAAAGGGTCCCATTTTCCCAGGACCATAATCACTGGGCAGGAGGCGAGCAAGCAGTCCCCTCCAGGAAACCGGGGCAGACTTTGGTACAGGGTCCAGTCCGCTACAATCACTATCCATACTTGATTGCTACAATTATCTATAACTGCATTACTGCCGTCAATCAAAGTCCTCTTATTTACTCAATGTCTATTTAACCTGATTTCATTATACTTTCATATTCTGTTTATCTCTGTTTTATTATATGTTTGTGTCTTAGCTATAATTTCTCGTATAGGTCTTTCCTCTCTTATTATACCTGTTACCCGATGAGCTACTTGGGGCATATTTCCTAACTCTTTATTTCTCCGGGGCCTATTGCCTTACTCGTTATTTCTATAACCACTCCTCCTAACCTATTATTTCACCCATAGAGTTTCCTCTTACCATTATACTTGCCTGTAATCCCGTTTATAGGTTCTGCTTTCTCCCTCTGACTTTATTGTCCCTTTTCCATTTATATTCCGTTACTCTTATTGTTTCCTTGTCTAAACATGCCTAAAGTTCAAAATAAAGAACCTCAAGTCAACCCCAGCATAAGTCTCCTCTCTGACCTGCTCAGAAACATGACAATATGTCTGTATATTTTTATTTAATCATGTATTTTTAAAGACAAAACTTTATTGCTTCCAAGACAATACCTATTGTATTCTCAGTTATTTATATATTTTAAATAGAGGATCTCTATTTAACCCCTTAAGGACGGAGCCAAATGTACACGTTGTGAACAAAACCTGGCATTTGCGCTACATGTCTGTCCAACCGTAATTCACCTCTTTCATAGTAAATGCACCCACCCTTATTATATATCATTTTATTCAGGGGAAACAGGGCTTTCATTTAATATCAAATATTTAGCTATGGAACATAATTTAATATGAAAAAAATGGGAGAAAATAAGATTTTTTTTGATTTTTTTAGTTCTACATGACATTTTAACGGTCAATGTCATAATACTGTTTGCTTTTACTGCAATAAAATACACATATTTGTATTCAGCAAAGCCTCACGTGTAAAACAGTACCCCCTATGTACAGGTTTTATGGCGTTTTGGGAAGTTACAGGGTCAAATATAGCACGTTACATTTGAAATTGAAATTCGCCAGATTGGTTATGTTGCCTTTGGGACTGTATAGTAGCCCAGGAATTAAATTTACACCCATAATGGCATACCATTTGCAATAGTAGACAACCCAAGGTATTGCAAATGGGGTATGTCCAGTCTTTTTTAGTAGCCATTTGGTCACAAACACTGGCCAAAGTTAGCGTTAGTATTTGTTTGTGTGTGAAAAATGCAAAAAACGCCAATTTTGGCCAGTGTTTGTGACTAAGTGTCTACTAAAAAAGACTGGACATACCCTGTTTGCAATACCTTGGGTTGTCTACTATTGCAAATGGTATGCCATCATAGGGGTAATTTTCATTCTTGGGCTACCATAGGGTCTCAAAGGCAACCTAACCAATCTGGGTGAATTTTAATGTGAAAAAAATGAAACGCAAGCCTTATATTTGACGCTGTAACTTTTGAAAACACCATAAAACCTGTACATGAGGGGTACTGTTGTACTCGGGAGACTTCGCTGAACACAAATATTTGTGTTTCAAAACAGTAAAAAGTATCGCAGCAATAATATCGTCCGTGTAAGTGCTGTTTGTGCGTGAAAAATGCAAAAAACTCACTTTTACTGGCGATATCATCGTTGTAATACATTTTAATGTTTTGAAACACTAATATTTGTGTTCAGCGAAGTCTCCCGAGTAGAACAGTACCCCCCATGTACAGGTTTTATGGTGTCTTGGAAAGTTATAGGGTTAAATATAGTGCTAGCAAATTAAATTCCCTTTACTTTCGGCATGGGTTGTCAGGCAGGTCCCGCTAATTGTGATTATTTAAGATACCTAATTATGTAAAAATATTACATAAATATATGTAGAATTAATATATGTGTGTATATATATAAAAAATACCAATAGCTCCCGCACTCACGCTCCAATTACCCTTGTTGCCCGGGTGCCAGCAAGTAATAGCCGTCCATACAAAAATCCAACGAATAGCTGCACTCACGGTAAATAAAAAATCCAAGTTTATTGAAAATAAATTAAAACATCTGCGACCAACGTTTCAGTCCTATCAGGACCTTCCTCAGGATCAAAAAGATGAAAAACAGTATATACATCATACAAGGCTTTTATACATAAAACTATTAAGTGTATTAGCTTACCCCAGGTGAAACCGCCACTCAATCGGCGTCCTGACCCGCTCTGTGCGCATGTGCGAGTTGACTCCGCCCCCTGCCGTGACGTCATGACGTCATCGCGTCATCGCGGCTAGATTGTTGCCTTGGCGACGTTGTCAAACATAGCATCACCATGGACAACCAAACGCCGGCAACCTGACCGGAACGATAGTTGTCATGATGATACCAGTAAACAAAGGATCGCCGCAGTCAATGTCTTCAAAAAAAGGGGGGTGGAGCCAAGTGCAAAAAATACTAAACCAAAAAACATGTGAATAAAGCTTATAATAAAATAAATATCATGTATACAAATATGAACGAGCTTTATATTATATCTGCTCAGTTCATTATAAAGTGCCAACATTATCAGTGTAAATAAAGTGCATAGAAACATCCATATATTCATCTTATTAGGGAATCAGTGCATATAATTGAGTGTAATGCTCATAAGGGCAAAGTGTGAAATAAATCTCACTTGCATAACGATCCATGTTTGGATATTTTAAAGTGACATGCAAAACAATCCATATTTGGATATTTTAAAGTGACAGTGCATAAATATATAAAGTGCAAACTATCAATAGTAAAAAAGTGCAGTAAGTGCTGGTGAAAAAATATTGCATGGTGTATTGTGTAAAAATAAATCTATTCTCTTTTAAACCCCATATATAAAAGAAAAAATATATACCTGATAACATTGATACTAATATAATAACATAATAACAATACATGTACACTTATATAAAAATCCAAATACTGAAGACATGCGATCAAGATTACCTAAAACATTATATATTGAGGGTTGTTACTACAACTCCTCCTGTTAATCATATATAATGATTAAACATTTTTCTATATATTGGGCTATGCTCATTTAGCCTTACTGATTAAAGTGCCCAAAAAATGTTTTGTTCTTAATAGCATATCTCAGCATTTATATCTAAAATCAAACTACCAATAGCTGGGGTTATAACTCGGTTATAACTATGCATATAAATATATTACATAACTTAAGTCATTATAACAAACATCACTTGTCGTTAAACCTATTACAAGAATGAATGGAACGAGATATATTCATTCAAACCCTTTGGGTAAACTGTGTCCAATTCATAAATCCAAAATGTCTCTCTGACCATATTCCAGCATCGAGACGGGCCGGAGACAGGGGTAAATTGCTATTAAACAGAGAGACATTTTGGACTCCCTGGGAGTACCCCCAACCGGGTAAGTAAACAAAAACCGGAGGGCGTACTATTACGCCCGGCGGCGTTTAGAGCCACCTAAAATAGGACGTAATAGGATGCCCTCCGGTCTGAAGGGGTTAAACTATATAATATTATTGTCTTGGAAGCAATAAAGTTTTGTCTTTTAAAATATCTTATAAAAATATAAATATAGACCTACAGAAACTTAATAATCCATTACAATAATTTATAGCAGAGTGTATAAGAATAAAAGATATGCTTGCAGTATCAGTAAAATAGAATAACATACACTCTTGAACAAGTTAAAATTACACTCTTGATAAAATAGAGCATCGTCTCTGCATCCAAAATTTTCTCCTATGTCCTACTATTAATAAGTACACATATTTATACCTCAGATTTTCAAATAGGTCATGTTAGAACCTAATTGAATGTCATAGCATTTATTTGGTCATTTCACATGGGAACATCACTCTATTGTCATGACCTAGACATCTAGAGAAGGAGATGAGCAGCATGGAGGGAGAGAGAAGTACAGAGACATACATGCCTGAGGACTTAAAATATAAGTTGTCAAACAGTTTTTGAATGGTTTAACTTATTACCTGGTTACGATTTAACACTTGGTGGTGATGATATCTTAGGCAAATGGGATATGTTAATTGATGCCCTTCTTGCATTTTTTTATTACATCAATTCTGTAAATCGACACATCCAATTTACTATCAACTATCACCCCAACACTGTTGGCTTGCTTGATTTCACAGTTTACCATGAAAATCACAAACTTGTTACTGACATGTACACCAAACCCACAAACCATTGTAGTCTTTTACATTTGACCAGTTTTCACCCAGCCACTACCATACGGTCTCTCCTCAGGTACATAGAAATGTCTCTGACCCATCCAGACTCCATCACCATCTGAGTGAAATGACTGAAAAATGTATGCAAAGGGGTTATTCACCTTCCCTACTTGAGCATAAAACCAGAATCTCTCTCAACCGGTCTGATAGTCTATATACCAGATGACTTCAACACACTAGAATTCCCTTCATCTTTACCCGTAGTGTTCACAGCCGACAAATGTTGTATTTCCTGTATGCAATATTGTATTTTGAAAGACAGATGGCTGTTATCCGACTGAGAAAGCCCCACGGCGAAACGCATCTCGGATTTGAGGAAGACTACTCTGGAGACTTTTATTTTGGTATTATACTGATTATAGCTTTTATCTATTACTTTGTTTTTTAAAATAAATTTGTTATTTTTATATATACATACCTGTGAGTGGATCTTCTACTGCTTCCTGTATTTCATCATATTATCGGCTCTATTTCAGGTGAGCACATTCATGTGATTTTTTGTGATCACTCTTCCTACCATACGTATTTGCACTAGGAATTCTACCTTTTTTTCTCTTCCATATATTTTGCTAGCTGCATATCGGGAGGAGGTCTGGTATTGCCTAAATATACTCAAGCTGTTGTGATTCAAGCCAATCCTTAGGCTCTGTGCCATGTGAGTTGGACTTACACTCTCCTCCATTCCATACACATTTTACAATCATTCTGCACTATGATGTGTATTTCTCTGTTCTAGATTTTATATGCTGTTAAAGTGATATATACAATATTTATATAGGGGTAAGATATTTCCCTATCTCTAGCGCTCCACAGAGTGATCTTTGTATTGGTAGTACATCTACGAAGTTCACACTCTTTTTTCACATATCTGTTTGTGTAGGATTGGGATACCTGCACGTGTGTTGAGCTGCTGTTTTTAATTTGCATTTTCACTAAGCGCCTATTTACACTGAGCACTTTTTTCTCTAATTTACTTCCCAGGCCGGAAGGCTGCTGTGGGTAAATTGCCCACCGCTGGGTGGCTGCCGTTCGTACAAACGAACACGTGGCAGCGGCCATCTTTATTCAGACGAGCGCGGTCAGCGGTGTGTGCAGCCAAATCTATGGAACTGAAATCGGCTACACATTTGAACGAACACCGCTGACCCTACCTTCTCCTCCACTCAGTTTTCAGCCGCAGCGTCTAAGTCCCGTTCAGCGATTTGAACATACAGTGAGACTAAGCTATTTGCACAAATGGTGCCCCGTTCGTGCATGCGAATAGGACATTTTTCTGAGTTAAATTGACTGACCGCACAGCCCAAATCTATGGAACTGTTTTGGGCAGGAAAATGTGTCACAAAGGACTTCCGGCCAACTTTTTAACTACTGGAGGGATTTGTATGATTTTTGAGAGAGTTCATATTTGAAGTATGCTGAGTAATAATATGTGCTTTTTATGGAGATTGAATGTATAGTTGTAAAGTTACAGTACATGTGTAAAAAGTATATTTTTCCTGTTTGTGATAATTGCATTAACCCATTGTGTACAGTAATTATATCACAGGCAGAGGGGAGGATTTTGTGGGAATGAATGGGAGTGTTTTACTGTATATTATGTGTTTTATTGGTTGTTTTACAAAACCCTGTGGGTGGTACTAGGAGTGTGAAATCTGCATAAAAGAAAGCCCTTTGGGGCTGATTAAAAGAGATCTTCTTGACCCTCAACACGTAGTCTTGTCTCGTAATTGGAGGGGACAGCTATATTCACACTGGGGATTGCTATGCTCTGCATACTCCCTTGAGCTTTAATCACTTAGCTCTTCTAAGAGCTGTTCCTGATACGCTCTCCTGGATAAAAAAAAATGGGTTAACCCTAGCTGGACCTAGCACCCAGACCACTTCATTAAGCTGAAGTGGTCTGGGTGCCTAGAGTGGTCCTTTAAGAGAATCACTTTGGCTAAACTTGATTTCTCAACTGTTTTATATGGGTTTAAAGGGCTATATACAGTGCTGATTCTGTTTAAAAAAAATGTCTGGGGCCATTAAATGTGGCTCCAGATGACAGAGAGGAGCCCCAGGAACCTATCGATACCTGGGTTTAATGGTGTGAGCAAGGATTTAACCCTAGAAATAAAACAGATGTACTGTGTCAATATAAGGCGCTTAGAAATTATTCACATAAAGAGTTTTTAAGCCCCTCAACACTCATGTAAGTAACTCTACAGTAACACAATAACATGCAAAACAGATTGTGGAGTGTTATTTGGGTGGAGAGAAACAGTATTGGATATAAAAACAAACAAATTAAAAAATACCACAAGTATTCAGTCCCAAGTAGGATATATGCTGTCCAAAGCAGCCCGAGATGCGTTTCGCCTTACGCAACAGGCTTTATCATCAATTGATTAGGGCCATTATCAGAGAACTCACACAGGAGAAAAACCATTTTCATTATCGATTGATAAAGCCTGTTGCTTAAGGCGAAACGCGTCTCGGACTGCATTGGAATATATCCTACTTGGGACTGAGTACTTGTGGTATTTTTTCATTTGTTTGTTTTAAGCGCTCCACTGGGTTTTTGTTTAACGTGGTTGTTTCTCTCCACCCAAATAACTCTCCACAATCTGTTAAAGGACCACTCTAGGCACCCAGACCACTTCAGCTTAATGAAGTGGTCTGGGTGCCAGGTCCAGCTAGGGTTAACCCATTTTTTAATAAACATAGCAGTTTCAGAGAAACTGCTATGTTTATTAATGGGTTAAGCCTTCCCCCTATTCCTCTAGTGGCTGTCTCATTGACAGCCACTAGAGGCGCTTGCGTGCTTCTCACTGTGATTTTCACAGTGAGAGCACGCCAGCGTCCATAGGAAAGCATTATGAATGCTTTCCTATGTGACCGGCTGAATGCGCGCGCAGCTCTTGCCGCGCGTGCGCATTCAGCCGACGGGACGGGACGGGGCGGAGAGGAGGAGGATCGGGGGAGGAGAGCTCTCGGCCCAGCGCTGGAAAAAAGGTAAGTTTTTACCCCTTTCCCCCTTTCAGAGCCGGGCGGGAGGGGGCCCTGAGGGTGGGGGCACCCTCAGGGCACTATAGTGCCAGGAAAACGAGTATGTTTTCCTGGCACTATAGTGGTCCTTTAAGGATTTAACCCTGTTAACACCGCATTGTACTGGTGGGGATTTAAATCACTGATTGGAGTGCTCCCTTTGAGCTCTGCAAACAAAACATAGGTCAATCTGGGACCAATAATTCTGGCCCCAGATGATAAAGGGGACCCCCAAGTTTCAAAAGATACGTGGAGTTCTTGGTGCCAACAGACATTTAACCCCTGCTGGTACTTTTAATGCATGGCGGTCTATACTGTCACTGTGTATTAAAATCATTCACTGCATGACTGTGTAGACAGTCATTGGTCATTAAGTAGGTCTTCTACAATAACCATAATGCTACATAGTCACTTTTCTAATCTTTCATGAAAATATTTTGGTTAAAAGAAAAAAAGAATCATTTAGAGTGGCAGATTTTCTTTAACTTCAAATACATTTCTTGCAGGTGGTTCTGACAGCAGAGGATATCCAGAAGGACATGAAAAGGACAAAAGTGCACTAAGTAATCCTCTGAATAAGTCAAAGAATTGCTCAGACACATGTATGTCTACAGCTGAGATAGTAAACAGAAACTCAAAACATTTCCACTTCCAGACTTGCACAGGAGAAAAACCTTCCTCATGTTTTCCACGTAACTCATCTCTTGCAAAACAAAGTACTCAAACCAGAGAGAAAGCGTTCTCATGTCCTGAATATGGGAAATGTTATAGCCAGAACTCGAGTCTTATTAAATATAGAAGGAATCGCACAGGGGAGAGACCTTTCTTATGTTCTATGTGTGGGAAATGTTTTGTCAATAAATCAGTTCTTGTGAGACATCAGAGAACTCAAACAGGTGACAAACCTTTCTCATGTTCTGTATGCGGTCAATGTTTTAGTGTGCATTGCCATCTTATTAGCCATAAGAGAACTCACTCAGGAGAGAAGCCTTACTTTTGTTTGGACTGTGGAAAATGCTTTAGACATCGTTCAATCCTTATTATACATAAAAGATCTCACACAGGAGAGAAAGTGTTCTCATGTTCTGAATGTAGTAAATGTTTTAACCGTAAAACCGCGCTTGTTAATCATAAGAAAACTCACACAAGAAAAAAGCCTTTCTCATGTTCTGAATGCGAGAAATGTTTTGGCAGTAAATCAGATTTTGAGAGACATCAGAGAACTCACACAGGAGAAAAACCATTTTCATGTTCTGAATGTGGGAAATGTTTTGCCAGGAAACCAGTTCTTCTGAAACATCAGATAACTCACACAGGAGAAAAGCCTTTCTCATGCTCTGAATGTTTGAAATGTTTTGTCATTAAATCAGATCTTGAGAGACATCAGAGAACTCACACAGGAGAAAAGCCTTTCTCATGTTCAGAATGTAGAAAATGTTTTGACAGTAAATCCTTGCTTGTGAATCATCAGAGAACTCACACAGGAGAAAAGCCTTTCTCATGTTCTAAATGTTCAAAATGCTATGCCAGTAAATCAGATCTTGAGAGACATCAGAGAACTCACACAGGAGAAAAACCCTTTTCATGTTCTGAATGTGGGAAATGTTTTGTCAGTAAATCAGATCTTGCAAGACATCAGAAAACTCACACAGGAGAAAAATCATTCTCATGTTCTGAATGTGGGAAATGTTTTCTCTGGAAAGCAGTTCTTGATAATCATCAAAGAACTCACACAGGAGAGAAAGCTTTCTCATGTTCTGAATGTGGGAAAGGTTTTTTCAGTAAATCAAGCCTTTTGAATCATCAGAGAACTCACACAGGAGAAAAGCCTTTCTCATGTTCTGAATGTGGGAAAAGTTTTGTCAGTAAGTCAGATCTTGTGAGACATCAAAAAACTCACACAGGAGAAAAGCCTTTCTCATGTTCTGAATGTTCGAAATGTTTTGTCTGTAAATCAGATCTTGTGATTCATCAGAGAACTCACACAGGTGAAAAACCATTCTCATGTTCTGAATGTGGGAAATGCTTTAGCCAGCACTCAAATCTTAGTTACCATAAGAGAACTCACACAGGAGAAAAGCCATTTTCATGTTCTGAATGTTCAAAATGCTTTAGCCGGCACTCAAATCTTATCATCCACAAGAGAACTCACACAAGAGAGAAGCCTTTCTCATGTTCTGAATGTAGAAACTATTTTGACAGCAAATCTGCGCTTGTGAATCATCAGAGAACTCACAAAGGTGAAACGCCTTTCTCATGTTCTGAATGTAGAAAATATTTTGACAGTAAATCTGCGCTTGTGAATCATCAGAGAACCCACACAAGAGAAAAGCCTTTCTCATGTTCTGAATGTGGGAAATGTTTTGTCAGCAAATCATATCTTGTGAATCATCAGAGAACTCACACAGGAGAAAACAACATTCTTGTGTTCTAAATGTGGTAAATGCTTTGACTGGCATTTGTTCTTGTGAGGTGATAGTGAGGAATTTTCTCTGTCAGGAATTTCCCCTTGCCATGGTCTTTTGTATCAATTTGGAACTCTCTGTATTTCTCCTCATCCCCACACCAGCCCCAATGAATGATACAAGACAAAGTGACTTCTGAGCGTTTAATGAGCTGTGTAACAGGTTATGTTCAAGAGGAAATAGGGGTGGTCTTACAAGCATTATCCAACCCTAACAAAATCATCTATCTTATCTTAACATTCTAAAGTTCTAAATTACACATTACTATGCAGTTTATGATCAAAGGGAGAAAAACAGGAAATAAGGCCGACAGACAGAAACACACAGGATATAACACTAACACTTGTTCTAGAGCACGATTTTCTATAGCTCTTGTGTAGCGGTACATTCACTAAGCATTGGATATAGATAAAGTATATTATTTCAAATAGATGACATGCTCCAAGTTAGCCAATCTTAAACAGACTGAACATCCGGTCATCTGTAGCTTGAGCCTTGGGTCAGTATAGGCAAAGTGTATTATTCCCAACATGAGGTAACTGAGAACTCAAACAGGAGAAAAACCTTTCTCGTGTTCTGATCGAAGTGCGTTAGCCGGCACTCAAATCTTCTGACCATAAGAGAACTCACATAAGAGAAAATTTTTGCACATGTTCTGAATGTGGTAAATATTCTGACCCGCATGCACATCTTGATAGCAGTCAGAGAACACTGAAGGGAAGCTTTCCGATGCTCTGAATATTGGAAATGTTATGGTCAACACTAAGTTTTTTTGAAGCATTAATGGATTAACATTGGAACATCTGTGTTGTGAATGTGAGATACTAAAACTGTGATTCAAATTTCATTGACTACCCAACTTCTCACACTGTAGCAAAGCCTTTATCATATTAAACTGTAAATAATAACGCTCATCTTTTTTTTTTTTTAGCAATAGGTGCCACTTATATACGGTTAAGAGTATAATTAGAATTGATACTTATTCTGTATGGTATATCAGTGGCAAATGTCATCTTTGTTTTTATATGCTGATTGTAAAATTAAAATGTTTTTGTTTCTTCATTATTTCATCATCTACAGCAATTCTATAATAGATTAATAGATTAAATGCTAAATGACCTCATAATGGCCCGAATTGCAATTGACCATTTTATGATTAATGATATTGATCCAATCACATTGACTCTGTTCTGATCCTTTTTGATGCTTTTTTGTTTTTTTTTAAGGCATCTTTATTTTATTTTAGCATGCAATACATATATCTGCAGATAATACACAAGTATCAGAGTAACAAACAGCACATATTTTTACAATATTTCTTAAGTTAATGTAGTAAATGTTTTAACCGTAAAACCGCGCTTGTGAATCATAAAAAAACTTACACAAGAAAAAAGCCTTTCTCATGTTCTGAATGCGAGAAATGTTTTGGCAGTAAATCAGATTTTGAGAGACATCAGAGAACTCACACAGGAGAAAAAACATTTTCATGTTCTGAATGTTTGAAATGTTTTGTCATTAAATCAGACCTTGAGAGACATCAGAGAACTCACACAGGAGAAAAGCCTTTCTCACGTTCAGAATGTAGAAAATGTTTTGACAGTAAATCCTTGCTTGTGAATCATCAGAGAACTCACACAGGATAAAAGCCTTTCTGATGTTCTAAATGTTAACTTTTTCAGTTCACTTCTCCCCACCTCCTCCCATGGTGTACAGAGACATGAAATTAATCAGTTTATGTCAACATGATATCAGACTAAAGGCAAAACCTTCTGCTGTGTTCGTATTAGAGTATTGGGACATGACCTCTACAACTTGCTCAGAGTCAAGTGCAGGCAACCATACCCTTGTCAACATCCGTGTCCAAGGTGGCATTTTCCTCAGTTGGAAAGACTCACAGCTAATATGGGAAGAATATTGGAAGAAGCATCTAGAATAGATGGTGAGCTAAAAAGAGGGCCTTTCCCACACCCCACACATCAGGCCCTATCTATGATCCATTGTCCGCATGACATGTAATCATGCCCAGGTCTGGGTGCAGTGTTTGGAGTGCCCATGAAGAGATGCTGTAAGCATCTCTTTTTGTAAATTTCTTCTACCACCTTAGGCCTCCATTGCTGGGATGGTGGGCACCTCCGTCGAACACCATCTAGCAGGGATCAGGGACGTGGCTGCATTGAGCAGAGGCTTAATTAAAACAAATGTGTAGAGGGTGTAGCTGCTTGTACCCCTATTTACCTCTACAACATCTTTAAAGCATAGAATTTATTAGACACTGGCTATTTAAGTATTGGGAGACACTAGCACTTTAAGATGTAATTGTTTTTTATTCCCACTGTGATACTATTATGCACTTTATTGTTACCCCTGGCATCTTGGAAATGTCTATTTCCTATTCATTAATTACAAATTAAGTATTTTGCACTTCTCTAGCTGGGAAACACACTTCCAAATGTTCTCCCACTTGCACTTATGTCATGCACCTTAAAATACTCAAAATACTAATTAGCGTTATTAGTAAGTAATCACTTTACACGATGGCATTTATGAATATGAAAGCATCTTTGACAATACACTGATTGAGAATTTTGTTTCAGGTTTTCAATTTAAGTTCAAGGGATTCAGTGTACACTGCATGAAAAGGACTCTCACCTTTTATTAGACAACGGCACTTTAAGTATTATAAGACACTAGCACTTTAAGATGTAATTGTTCTTTACTTTAACTTATTAGTACACTTTATAATTTAGCCTCTTGGAATTTTCTCTTTCTTCTCGCAGCCCCTTTGTATGTCTCTTTCTTGCCCAAATCCTTTGTGTGCCTCTTTTTTTAGAGTTTCTCCCCCAAGCCCCTTAGTGGGTCTCAGACCTGGGTTTCGCTGATCGGACCCCGTCCATGTGTCTGACGTCAGACGCTGTCGTATTAAAGGGAAGCCACAGCAACTTTGAAATCACACAGTCAATTTGTAGCAAAGCGATACAAAGTGGCTGTCTGAGCTCCCTCTGTGAATTACTGTGTAACGAACCTCAGCATTCTCCTTACCTGACACTGCTGATCTCTCCAATCGGTAGCATACAAATAGGGGGACAGTCCGCCACGGGTACCACTCCTTATGGGGGTGCCACCTACCCTCATAGCGAGAGCAGCGGCCAGGCAGCAGAAGGAGGAATGCGGAGGCTGACCTCAGGGTGTTCTGAGCAGAAGCGCTCCCACCCACTGTGCAGGTGAAGCCAATGCAGGAGAGTCTGAAGGCCAGAGGGAGCAGCGAGCAGGTGAAGGAGCAGGGTAAGTGTAGTGTCCACCCCGAGAGAAGAGGGGTTTCCGCCGCCGGGGATGTCCTTTCCCCCTAGTCTGAGGAATGCTGAAGTATTCCCAAGCAGTAATCCAAGCGATAACAAACCAGGTAAGAGGCTCTGTGTTGAGGGTGAAGCTGAACTGATTTTAATGGGACCACACGCAGCCTTTTATGTTAATCCCCATGCAAGGGGTTTCCTTTTACATATTCCAGGGGCATTCCCCACTGGACCTGAGAGTAGACTGCTACAAAGTATACAACCTAATTACATTACCTCTCAGGTCCAGGACATACATATCAAAAACACCCCAAAACATACAGTTAACAATGAGGTACCCCCTCAAGTGCTATATCTCCGGATAGCTTGGATCTGAGCGCCCAACATGAAAATGGCTCAGATCTCACAAACGTAGCCAAAATGCCACCGGGGTATAGTTTAGACCAGGGGTCCTCAAACTACGGCCCGCAGGCTGGATCTGTCCTGCCAGGGTCCTGAACCTGGCCCAAGCACCGAGGGCCACCCGATGGGCCCTGTATCTTCAGAGGCTCGGTCACCGCTGCTGCCGTGCAATAGCGTGACCGGGCCCCTTAAAAAAAATTGCAGCCGCAAAGTAATGAGAGGCAGGTTGTCACCTCCTCCCAGCTCTCTCCACACCGGAGGGAAGAGAGACAGACCGCGAGAGCCACGCCGACTCCCATTAACCACAGTCACCCTCCTGCAAAAAAAGGTAAGCAAAATTAGTTATGTGTGTATGTATGTATGTATGTCAGTATCTGTGTATGTATGTCTGTCAGTATGTATGTGTGTCAGTATGTAATGCAGTATGTATGTCAGTATGTATGTATGCATGTCTGTCTGTGTGTATGTATCTGTATGTATGTATGTATGTGTGTATGTGTATGTATTTCAGTTTGTATGTGTGTGTGTATGTATGTCAGTATGTGTCTGTCTGTATGTCAGTATGTGTATGTATGAAACATAGAAACATAGAATGTGACGGTAGATAAGAACCATTCGGCCCATCTAGTCTGCCCAATTTTCTAAATACTTTCATTAGTCCCTGGCCTTATCTTATAGTTAGGATAGCCTTATGCCTATCCCACGCATGCTTAAACTCCTTTACTGTGATAGAAACATAGAATGTGACGGCAGATAAGAACCATTCGGCCCATACATGCAGATACATACATACACACAGACAGACATGGTATGCATGTCTGTCTGTGTGTATGTATGTATCTGCATGTATGTGTATGCATTTCAGTCTGTATATGTATGTATGTGTGTATGTCAGTATGTGTCTGTATGCATGTCTGTCTGTATGTATGTATCTGTATGTATGTGTGTGTGTGTGTGTATTTCAGTATGTATGTGTATGTCAGTATGTGTCTGTATGTATGTATGTCAGTATGTGTATGTATGCATGTCTGTCTGTGTATATGTATGTGTGTGTATTTCAGTATGTATGTGTGTATGTTTGTATGTCTGTGTTTGTTACATAGTTACATAGCTGAAAAGAGACTTGCGTCCATCAAGTTCAGCCTTCCTCACATATGTTTTTTCTGTTGATCCAAAAGAAGGCAAAAATCCTAGTCTGAAGCGCTTCCAATTTTGCAAACTAGGAAAAAATTCCTTCTTGACCCCAAAATATTAGTCAGATGTCTCCTTGGATCAAGCAGCTATTACCCCACTAATTAGAAATTATATCCCTGTATGTTATGTTTTTGCAAGTATTTATCCAATTGCGGTTTAAACATCTGTATAGACTCTGACAAAACCACCTGTTCAGGCAGAGAATTCCATATCCTTATTGCTCTTACTGTAAAAAAAACTTTTCTTTGCCTTAGATGAAATCTCCTTTCTTCCAGCCTAAATGTGTGACCTCGTGTCCTATGTATAGCCCTGTTTATGAATAGATTTCCAGATAAGTGTTTGTGCTGGCCCCGAATATATATTTATAATGTTATCATTAGTGATGTCGTGAACTGTTCGCGAACTTTTCGCGAACGGTTCACCACGAACCGTTCGCCACGGACTCCGGTCAGCAGACACATCCCGGCCAATCTGCAGCTGACCCTTCCTCCCAGACCCTCCCACCTCCTGGACAGCATCAATTTTGAAGGCAGCTTCACAATGGATGAGCCCAGAATTTTTTAAGCTCTGGGACATCTGTGGGACGCCAGTCATGCTCCCTGACTCTATTGCTACCTGGATTGTTATCAATAAATTGGGTAGCATGCAAGTTAGTCTGGGATTCAATCTCCTCCCAGATTGTATCCCCTAAAAATAGTTCTACATACTGCATTGGGGAGAAGTCATCCACATTAATATTAATGCCTGCGTTGGTATTAAAAGGGGGGACGTTGGGCTCGGCTAACTGTGGAGGTACCCAGTCCTCCTCCACATTCGGCGTAGCAGAGGAAGCACAGCTTCTTTCTTCATCCGGCTCACGCACAGATGACATGTCGTCTTGACTAGACGTGTCAGAAAACTGACCTGGGTCAAAATCTACGCCAAGAAGGCATATGCCTCCTGCAAGTTATACATATGCTGCATGTTTTACACACGACTAAAACAAATTACAAACACATTAAAAAAATTTATACTTTTTTTTTCTTTTTTTTTTTGACTAAAACAGACTAAACAGCAATCCCTTAACTAACTCCTGTTTGGGGGAAGGAAACTGACTGACTAAGACAGCCCAAAACAGACCGAGACACTGATTTTTCAAACAAATTTAACCCTTTAAGGGAAAAAAATACAGACAGTACAAATGCACTGCTGTAACAGATCTTGCAGGGAAGGGGTTAAAAGGGATTTTTTTATTCACTTTAGATACTGTATAAAGCTCTGGAACACTTCTGCTGCAACAAACTATCACGATCTCTGTCTCTCTAGCCTCACAAAACGCTACAGAGGAGAGAGGGGCAGAGATCTGTGTTTGTGACACGCACTTTGACAGCAGCCAATTGGCTGTTACTATCTGCCTGGGATGTCTGGCAGATAGTTACAGTGTTATACCATATATCTTTGATCACTTCTCGCGGCCCGTTTTTCGCTATGAAGGTTCAGGACCGTCAGCGGTCCAAACGCATGTTTTACCGCTGACGGTCCTGAACTATCAGCGGTCCTGAAGGGGTTAAATACTCGTGGGTGAATACCTTCAGGCCCCGGAGCTTTATTTACATAAATTTTCTTTAACAGCTGTAGCACCTTGTCTCAAGTTATCCAATCACAAGTTATCTGCAAGGTTTGCATATCTCTTGCCAAGTTATCATTTGCATATCTCTTGACATAGGATCCTCATTAATATATACTGAAGAAAAATAGTTATTTAAAATGTCTGCCTTTTCCTGGTCTTCATTAGCTAACAGACCCATCTCTGTTTTTTTGTTTTTTTTTAGAATTGATGTACTTGAAAAAGATTTTGGGGTTGGTTTTGCATTCTTTAGCTATCAATTTCTAATTTTCTAGTTTAGCCACTTTAATTGCCTTTTTGCAAGCGTTATTGGCTTCCTTATATCTTACATAGGATGCCTTTGATTTGTCTGATTTAAATGCTTTAAATGCCATTTTCTTACTTTTAATCTCTTGTTTTACTTCTCTACTAAGCCACATTGGTTTTAATTTGTTTCTTTTATATTTATTTCCCAACGGTACATACTGAGAAATGTACCTTTCTAATATTTGTTGGAAGATGATCCATTTATCCTCAGTGTTCTTTTGTTGGTGTTTATGCCAGTCGATATGTTGTAGAGCTGCCCTAATCTTATTGAAATTGGCTTTTTTTTAAATTATATGTTTTAGTATACCCCATGTGGTTTTGCTTTTTTGAGTTTATTTCAAAATTTACCATATTGTGATCACTATTTCCCAAATGCTTCCCTACTTGAATGTTGGTTAAAAGATCAACATTGTTTGTTATGACGAGATCCAGACAAGCATCCTTTCTAGTTGGTGCTTGTATCAGTTGTGACATAAAGGTGTCATTTAACACATTCAAAAACCTGATTCCCCTTGCTGAAGTACTAGTCCCTCTATCCCAAAATATGTCCTGGTAATTAAAATCTCCAATAATTAACATGTTACCTCGATTTGCAGCTTTCCCCTAACAGCTGTTCTTCCTCATTAATATTTACATTAGGTGGTTTATAACATATCCCAACCAATAATTGATTTCCCTTTGTTTGCCCCAAGCAGATATCTACCCATAAAGCCTCCACATTTTCCTCGTCACACTCCACATGCCTAAGATTTGACTTCAACTCATGGCTGACATATAAACATACCCCACCATCCTTCTTGTTTTTTAAAATAAATCAAAACAGCAAGGAGAAAAATAAAAAAGGGTCAAAGTTTAAAAAAAAAAAAAATTAAACCTGCTTTTTTTTCCCACTTGGTATTAACCTATACCAACCACAGACCACCAGTTCTCCAACAAACTCCTGTTGTTTTAACTCCTACTTAAAAGAGACTACTTTAAATAGCCTACATTCAAGCAAACTCCAGTTGTTGTCTGTATTTGTATGTCATTGTGTGTGTATGTATGTCCTTATGCGTGTGTGTGCAGTATGCAGTGTGCATAGGAATTCATTTATAATTCTTATAGTCCAGCCCCCAACAGTGTCTGAGGGTCTGGGCCCCTGTTTAAAAAGTTTGAGGACCCCTGGTTTAGACCGACCACACACTAGGCGCCTGCCCAGAAGAGTTCCATAACTTCAGGCTGAGCGGTCGGTCTCTTTCGGGAGTATGAATTATAACCAAATGATGAAGATAACCGTTCGTATATAAGTGGTTCACGTGCCCCTCGTTCAGTAGTTTGCTCCCACCGAACACCGCTTCTCTCATGCAAAGGAGCATATGTGGAAGTGGAAGTCCCAGCAGTGTTTGCGCTGCCGAGTATCTGATAATAGTTCCATACACTCGACGACCAGACACCGCTGGGTGCGTTCGCAAAACAAGATGACTGCCACCTCGTGTTTGTCCATAAGAACGGCGGCAATCCAGCAGACCACTTAGAATATTGAAGTGATTGCGGTTTGGGAAGGTGTTAGTGAGGTCAAGTGGGTTAACGAGTGGCACACGCCTGTTCTAGGTGGGATCTGTTTGGTACTTTGTTCGGTATATGAACCAAATGGGGCAATTTGTTTCATGAAGTTCGTATACCGATCCAGTTTATTAATTAATAATTCAGGAACAGGGGGATCTGTTACAGTGAGTGATTGTTAATATTGTTTTTTTTTTTGTTTGTTTTTTAATTGTCTTTTTTGTAGAGGGGAGCAGGGGATTTGTAAAAGGGAGACTGGGCAGGGGATTTGTAAAATGGAAACTGGGCAGGGGCTTTGTAGAAGGGGGGCTGGGCAGAGTTTTTTGTAGAGGAGGGGGTGCGGGTTTTTATAGAGGGGCCGGGGTTTTTGTAGAGGAGGTGGTGCCGGGTTTTTGTAGAGGGGTGCAAGGGTTTTGTAGAAAGGGGGGTTTGTAGATGGGTGACTGGGCAAGGGGTTTTGTAGAGGAGGTGCAGGGTTTTTGGAGCGAAGAGCAGGGGATTTGTAAAAGGAAGACTGGGCAGGAGCTTTGTAGAAGGGTGGGGGTTGTAGAAGGGGGACTGGGCAGGGGATTTGTAGAAGAGGGACTGGGCAGGGTTTTTTTTTAAAGGAAGGGGTACAGGGTTTTTGTAGATGGGGGGCAGGGGTTTTGTTGAAGGGGGACCCGGCAAAAAAAAAAAAAGTGGGCGTTTTTTTACATTTGAATGGGGGTGGAAGGGTTCCAAACACAGGATCCTCCCCTGGTGGCAAATGCTCTAGGTATGCCCCTGTCTCCTATCCCCTGGAATGAACTCTGACTATTCCTCTGCTTGCTGTATCAAGTTAAGTTAAAGGATCACTATAGTGTCAGAAATATATATATATATATTTTTGACACTATGTACTCCTTAGGACCCCCCCACCCTCAGGGCCCCCCTCCCTTGGTGCTTTAATCCAGTGCCAGACTCCCTCGGCGCTGGTGACCTCCCCTCCCCCGCCGATGTCAGCTCCCGAGTGGAGCAGAATGCGCATGCGCATGTGTGGCAAGAGCCGCGCGCATTCAAACAGTCCATGGGAAAGCATTTCTCAATGACTTCCAATGGACGTTCTGCACGCTGGATGCAATTTTTGCATCCAACGTTGCAGAAGCGCCTCTAGCGGCTGTCAAGAAGTCAGCCACTAGAGGCTGGATTAATCCCAAATGTAAACAGCAGTTTCTCTGAAACTGCTATGTTTACATCTAAAGGGTTAAAACCTGGGGGACCTGGCACCCAGACCACTTCATTGAGCTGAAGTGGTCTGGGTGACTATAGTGTCTCTTTTAATTTTACTTATACTTCTGCATTTTGCAAGCTGCTAAGACTTCTAATTTACACTTACCTATTAGCGGAAGCGAATCATTATAAACTAACTCTGCACTATTAATTGATGCTTCTGTTCCTGCCTGCAATCTATCTGAAGCTAAATCCACAACAGAGACTGCATTGGGGGGTTGGCAGAATGAGACACTTGGATGGACTGGTGGGGGGGAAAAGAGCAGACTGAGGGGTAGGAGGAGAAATCGAGACCCATGGGCGGCTGGAGGAATGAGACACTTGGGGGAGATGAGATGCATGGAGGGGATGGGGGGACACAAAGCAACATAGAGGAGCTTGGGGAGAAAACAGCAAGGTGCTGTGAGATAGACACATAGAGGGGCTTGGAATGGAGGAGGCAAAGAGCCACAGAGGGGCTGGGAAGGGGCAAAAGAGACAGATAGATGCTTTAAAGCATGTCAAACATGCGGCCCACAAGGACCATTTTTGCGGCTCGGTGAGCCGCAAGTACATACTGGTGTTATAGCAGAGTAGGCACCTGCTTTCCTTACATTGCAGGTGCCTACTCTGCGAACACTTACCCGTCTGGAGAGGAGGGCCAGCGAGGGAGCTCAGTGTTCCTGCTCCTCTGCGCTGTCTGTAGTGAAGCAGGGCGCCGGAATATGCTGTCATCACTAAACCACGCACAGGAGCAGTGAGGAGCAGATAGAAGGACCCCAGGGAGAGGCCCCACAATAAAGAAAAAGTACGTGTGTGCAAGAATGTGTAAGTGTGTGTGTGTGTCTGTCAGTGTGTGTCTGTCTGTCAATGAGTGTGTGTGTCTGTCAGTGAGTATGTGTGTGTGTCTGTATGTGTGTGTGTGTGTATTTTAGGGAGTATGTGTGTGTGTCTGTCAGTGTGTGTGTCTGTCTGTATGTGTGTGTGTCTGTCATTGAGTCTGTCAGTGTGTCTATGTGTGTGTGTCGGTCAGTGAGTATGTGTGTGTGTGTCTCTCTCTGTCTGTCAGTATGCATGTGTCTGTCTGTGGGTATGTGTGTATGTGTGTCTGTCAGTGTTTGTATGTGTCAGTGTGTCTGTATGTGTGTGTGTCTGTCAGTGAGTGTGTGTGTCAGTGTGTCTGTATGGGTATGTCTGTCTGTCTGTCAGTAAGTACGTGTGTGTCAGTGGGAGGATGATTTGGCACAGGGTTAGAACGGCGTTCAGGAATTATAAACTACCAAACATTTGCATACTAACAGCCAGGGGGAGCATTCATCTGTGTTCGTGCGAGAACCCCCGAAAGATGGCCAGTCATTGCCTTTTTGTCTCTGGAACTGTTTTGAGGCATCACCTCGTGGCCGACCAGTCAAAACGTCATTCAAATGGCATTCCCGAACAACCGAAGGGATCTGAGTGATATTTCGTCAAGTGTGCGCTCAGATCCAAGCTATTTGGTGATGTGACTTTCGTGGAGTTCTGAAATATTTAAATGCATTTTTGGGGTGTTTAAAATTATTGTAGATTTTTTATGTACCTGAGACATAATTGAGTTATATATTTTTCTCCTGCAATTAGGAGGAAAAGCCCTGTATTTTTGTGCGAGAGACCCCATTTAGGGGTAAGGGCATAAAAGCCGTGTGGCCAAAATAAACTCAGTTGACTCCCAGAACTGTGTGTCATCCGGTTACTGGGGGGAAAGTGTCTTGGGTTATTTTACTGCTCATTTCAGCTACGAGATCTAAACAGCGGAAATACCTATGCTAGGTTTTGGAGCTCCACTACAGCAATGTCTACCCGACACCACCAGTGCAGTAGGTATCATTCTAATGTCTAAAGTGCACTGTAATATATTACAATCCATATTACTGCCCATAATAATCCATAATAAATATAAATAATGTTATTCGTAAGTGCATACATAACTTTTATACCTACTAAAAAGGGAAGACATAAAAAGGGGAAAATAAAAGAGGTTAAGACATATTTTAATATAGCCTGGATAATTTAATGAATAAATATATTGTCTATATTACATATCCTAAACATGCTCATAAAATAAGAACTAAAAAAAAGCCTTTGTTCCACTTTATAAAAAATTAAAAAGATCAAATTTTATATTTAGACCATGTGGTTCCAAGGTTTTTAGTTTGTGGACCCATTTCATTTCCTCTCTTCCTATTTTTAAAATATGGTCACCCCCCAGTGGTGTACACACAATCAATGGGGCCCCGGTGCGAAACTGATCCGTGGCCCCACCTGCCTCCCCTCTCTCCCCCGATCCATGCTCCCCTCTCTACCCCGATCCATGCCTCCCCCATTCCCCCTGACACATACATACATTCAGACACACACACACAAACATACACACAGACAGACAGACACACACATACATACATCCCTCGACAGACACATACATACAGACACACACACATATATACACACAGGCACATACATACAGAGACACAGGCACACACACACACATAGACACAGACACACACACATACAGAGACACAGACACACACACATACATAGACACAGACACATACATATGGGGCCCCATGGATTATGTGTACGCCACTGCATACATAGACACACACACACATCCATACGGAGACATACATACAGAGACACACACATACAGAGAGACACAGACACACATACAGACAGACAGACACACACACACATACAGAGTCACACACACACATACATACAGAAACACACAAACACACATACAGAGACACAGACACACATACATACAGAGACACACATATAGAGTACAGAGACACAGACACATAGATACAGAGAAACACACACACATACACAAAATGGTTCCCACCTTGTTACTTTCCCTGGGGTCCAGTGGTGGCTCAGCCTGATGGGAGTCAGAGTTCCCACTCTGATTCCCTCCTCCTCCTTCTTCCTCCCGCGCGGGCTGATAGCTGGGAGGAATGACCGGGGAATCATTTCCTCCTAGCTCTGATGTAATCACAGTGAGCCCGGTCGCGCTCTTAAAGCGCCCAGCGCTGACCGGGCCCCCTCACAATCCATATCCATCGGGTGGCCCTGACAGCATGGGCCACCCGATGGACCCCTCAATATGCGGCCCCGGTGGTTTGCTGCACAGGTCGGGGCCGCAAAGTGTGGCACCAGGCCTGGTACCCGGTCGCAGGGTAAAATTTACTTAGTATTAGTTCATTTTGCCTATACCGCGAGTAGGGGCATGTCTATTAAACAGTGAGCAACCTATGGGGTGGGGGCCAGGGGGGAGGACATTAGGTCCCCCCCTTATTAGTATTTAGGGCCCCCATGCACCGCTCAGGGGTGGGGGCCAGGGTGGAGGACATTAGGTCCCCCCCTTATTCCAATTTAGGGCCCACACCCGCCGCTCAAGGGTGGGGCCAGGGGAGAGGACATTAGGTCCCCCCCTTATTAGTATTTAGGGCTCCCACCCGCCACTCAGGGGTGGGGGCCAGGGGGGAGGACATTAGGTCCCCCCCTTATTCCAATTTAGGGCCCCCACCCACCACTCAGGGGTGGGGGCCAGGGGGGAGGACATTAGGTCCCCCCCTTATTAGTATTTAGTGCACCCACTGCTAAGAGGTGGGTACCAGGGGGGAGGACATCAGGTCCCCCCCTTATTTTACTGTAGGGCCGGGGGAGCAATAGGTCCCCCCTTCAGGTTAGAAGCCCCCACTTGCGCAGTACGGGTGGGGGCTCAGGAGGGTGGGACCATAGGCTGCTCACAGTTTAATAGACATGCCTCTACTCGAGGTATAGCGAGTAGGGGCATAATTTACTAATACTAAGCAATCTTTACTTGGTATTAGTAAATTTGGCTGAAAGACCAATTTAGGTCTTTCAGCCTTTTAGTAGATAGCTCCCTAATACCGTGGGAATTAGGGAGTTATCTACTTATTCATTCCTGTCATTACACTGACTGACTAAGTAACTTACATTTTATATGAATGTATGTTACTTGATTGTTGTAAGTGTTGCAAATGCTTACAGCTGAATCCTGGCTATGTTTGTATACTTTTTATTTAAAACTGTATACAGTGTAACATTCTTCATTCTTTCACTGAGTAAGTATATTAGTTCTTAGGCAATACTGTGCTTCGGCACTTTGGAACTTCGGAAATTCTGTAATTTCGGGACTTCAACCATTCGGCAATTCTGCAATTCATCTATTCGGACACTCGGAAGTACCCGAATGTCCGAATTGCCCGAAATTCCCCACCGAAACAAATTGCAAATCTACCCAACACCCTCAGTTGAGAACCCTAGTGCAGTAGGTATCATTGTAATGTCTACCCAACACCCCCAGTGCAGTAGGTATCATTGTAATGTCTACCCAACACCACCAGTGCAGTAGGTATTGTTGTAATGTCTACCCAACACCCCCAGTGCAGTAGGTATTGTTGTAATGACTACCCAATACCCCCAGTGCAATAGGTATTATTGTAATGACTACCCAACACCCTCAGTGCAGTAGGTATTGTTGTAATGACTACCCAACACCCCCAGTGCAGTAGGTATCATTGTAATATCTACCCAACATCCCAGTGCAGTAGGCATCATTGTAAGGTCCACCCAACACACCCAGTGCAGTATGTACCTACCAATATAGTATATATATCCCAGTAATACTCAATGCCAGTCAGAAAACACTGCTTACAGAGTGCCTGTAATAAGACAATTACCCTACACTGAGATACAGACTGTGAAGGAATTGTTCAGTGAAGGTAATCCTCTATAAAGCTGTGAATTAGGACATTTATAGCAGTTCTCCAATTATACAAGGTTTCCCTGTAATATGTATGATCTCAGACACTAGTCCCCTCCATTATCAGGCCTCTCAATGCTTTACAGACATTTCTCACCAATATGTCTCTATTTCCTATTATCTCCTCCTTATCACATTATTAACACTCTCCATATTGCTATCTTAGTGCTAATGGCAGCCTATTGCCCATACTACTAATAAGGATTAATAGGAGCTTTGCCCACATCCATCATGGTGCCGGGTGTGTCACTCCAGGCTCATTATTGTAACGGAGCTCCCTGTACTCCTACCAAGTACCCTCCGTTAATGGATGCTCCTAGCGCTTCCTGAGGACTCCAAACACTGCAGCAGACACTACAACCACCGCAGACTCCACAACCGCCGTAGCTTCACTGGAGTCTCGCCGTCCACCCTGGATCAGCTTCTGTCCTCCAGGACCATGTGGGGAAGACCTCTCCTCCAGGAGAGCGTAACAGGAACAGCTCTTAAAAGAGCTAAGTGATTAAAAGCTCAGGGGAGTATGCAGAGCATGGCAATCCCCAGTGTGATATAGCAGTTCCCTCCAATAACGAGACAAGGCTACGTATTGAGGGTCAAGAAGATCTACTAAACGGCGGTTTAACCCTTTTATGCCTGGGGGTGCCGTTACAATTGGTGGCACACAGCGGGATCATTCCTATAGCCAGAAGGACAGCTACAGGAGACACCATTTCTTTGGATTTACAAGTGGGGCAACGCATGTCCCAGTACAGCGACCCTAAAAGCAACAGAATGGAACCAGCAGTGTTATATGAGGAGGCGGACCTGGATGGCCAGGATGCATTAAGGAAAGGCATCTGGTACCAGGCCCTGGATAATGTACAATACTAGTGGGGTGAGAGTCTCCCCAGTGAAGAGCAGCGGTTGCAGAAGCAAGTGGCCCTGTGGATGCCCTTCCTGGGAGAGCAGCCCCTGGAGGAATGGGTGAAGGAACTAGAGCAGGAGCTATGGCTGGAGGATGCCTACCAGGTGCTCTGGTGGTATATGGCACAGTATATACCCTGGACAGCTGAGCATGACAAGCCAGAGGGAGAGGAGTTTGATGGTCCTGGGTTGTTATGGGAGTCCTTTGCAGGGCCTGACTTCGGGATCCCTGCGCAGAACAGACTTCAGGAAATTTTCTACGAGAGGGAGGCTAGACATGACTAGGATGACCCCCATGAGGTGGCTCACCTAGCAACCCTGGAGTGGGAACTGGAGCAGGACTACCGAGATCTCTTCCACTCCATTGGGAAGGCTCCGCAGGACAGCAGAGTGACCGATCCAGTCCCTGACCCCTTCAGCTGGGAAGATATTGTTGAGATTTACTTGGAGGAACCCCAGGCGGCAGGTGGAGATGGAACCGAGGTCTCTCCACCGGCCCTACAGGGATGCTGGGCGGTCAGCCCAGATCCCCAGCGGCAGATTGATTTGCAGGGAATAGAGAGCTGTGTCTCCTTTCCCCAGCGGCAGTGTGAAGTGCAGGGAGTGGAGAGCATCATCTCCCCTCCCCAGCGGCAGTGTACCTTGCTGTGAGAGGAGAGCAGTGTCCTCTCTCCCCAGCGGCAGGGTGAGCTACAGGGATGCTGGGCAGTCGGCTCAGATCCCCAGCGGCAGTGTGAATTGCAGGGAATTGGGAGCCCAGTCTCCATTCCCCAGCGGCAGGCTGAGTTAAAGGGGACAGAGATAGTTGCTCCTGTCCCCCAGCAGCAGAGTGAATTGCAGGGAATTGGGAGCCGTGTCTCCATTCTCCAGCGGCAGTATGAGTTATTGGGAATTGGGAGCCCAGTCTCCATTCCCCAGCGGGAGATACAGCAGGGAATTGGGAGCCCAGTCTCCATTCCCCAGCGGCAGAGTGTCCTACAGGGAATAGAGAGCCCAGTCTCCTTTCCCCAGCAGCAGGACTCTGTATTGGGAGCAGAGACAGTCGGTCTCCCTCCCCGCGGCTGGAAGTATATATGGGAGAGGAGCTTGTTACACCTCTCCCCAGCGGCAGCTTAACGTACCAGGGGGAAACAGTAAGCCCCACAACCGTGCAGATGGGACCGTGGTGTCTGCACTTACAGCATAGGGGGATGGTCGGTTCTGCCCCCCAGCAACAGGGCTGTTTAGCCAAAGGGGAGACAGTCGGTCTCCCCCTCCAGCAGCAGAATTGTGTATCTAAAGGGGAGACAGTTGGTCTCCCCCTCCAACAACAAGGCTCCAACCAGGCTACTCCCGTGGTAGCGCTGGCACCAGGGCAGAATACCGCTGGTCTCTGCCCACTCAGCAACCCACCAAGGCAGCTTATCAGTCACCCACACAGCCATGGTGAGGCACCTGGACATGGACAAAGTTCTCCTCTACCCAGGTGTAGTAACCAGTTATTGTGGGTGGGCTGTATTACTGATTGTGTTTTGTGGGTGGGCTGCTGGACTAACAAGGGCACTGACCGGCAGGAGGTCAGATACCCAGTTAGTCTGTTTGGAAAAGGGGAGAGATGTGACGAGACCAATCTCGCCACATTGCATTGGAGAAGCCTGGTTGCTCGCCTGTTGCCTTTGGATTATGGCCCCATGTTAAAAGGCTTGATTTTCCCCTGCAAAGACATGAAAGCCGGGTCATTTGGTGCTTGCCCTGTTTGAACAGTGATACCCCGGATAGCTATGCCATGGAGCACATTCGTATAATGAAAGACTATGGGAAAGACTTTGGCTCCATGGCAATTGAACTGTATGTGTGTGCTCTGAGCGCCATTCAGTAATAATGTGCGCTCAGATCTGAGCTATCTGGGGATATGTTGAATGTACCTGTTTTGTACAATGGCTGCACAGTTATATGTTTTTATGTGTTTTATTGTCTTTTGCTGCCATGGCAGAAAAGCCATGCTTCCTTTGGTCACAAAGGACTATGATCTATCTTTTGAACCATTGGACCAATTTGTATGAATTTGACGTAGGTTTGTATTTGGGGTATGCTGATTCCGAAAATGTAAGTGAATGTGATGCATACTTTTCAGGTTATGAATAATGTGGAAAAAAATTATTTCTCTGCTTGTGCTAAATTACATTACCCATTGTGTAAGGTAATTGAATCATAGGCAGAGGGGAGGATTTTGTGTGGGAGTGTCTGAGTGTATTGTATGTGTTTTTTGGTTGTGTTCCAAAACCCTGTGGGTGGTACTAATGTGTATATAAGAACAATAAACCCACAGCTCTGTCTGTTCACTGCTTGACCCTCAACACGGAGCTTTGTCTCGTTCTTGGGGGGATTTATTGCATGCTGTTCCAGTTCGACTGCTAGGAGTGTAAACCTATTCGTATGGTTTTTCCTATTCGGCTGTTTACGGCATTCATATGGTTTCCTGTTCGGCGGATTGGTGTTCTGCAGTAGCTGAGCCTGTGTCTCTGGAAGGGAAGATCTACTAAACGGCAGTTTAACCCTTTTATGCCTGGGGGTGCCGTTACAATTATAATAAACAATATCTCTCTATTTCCTATTATCTCCTCCTTATCACATTATTAACACTCTCCATATTGCTATCTTAGCGCTAATGGCCGCCTATTGCCCATACTACTAATAAGGATTAATAGGAGCTTTGCCCACATCCATCATGGCGCCGGGTGTGTCACTCCAGGCTCATTATAATAAACAATATCTTTCTATTTCCTATTATCTCCTCCTTATCACATTATTAACACTCTCCATATTGCTATCTTAGCACTAATGGCCGCCTATTGCCCGTACTACTAATAAGGATTAATAGGAGCTTTGTACTGGCACATACAGCCTCTTTTATTCACATTCTACAAACATAGTACTGCCCACAGAGTTTTGAAGAACAGCCAATCAACACATTACAACACAGCTAAAATTCCCATTCATTACATCAGAAATCATCACCTCTGCCAGTGATACAATTATCTCAACACAATAGACTAACTTAATTATCACAGGCAGGAAAATACAGTATTATAAAACATATCACAGGGACCCCAAAACATGCAAAAAAACCATAATAAATATATCCTCGGAACCAGGGGATCTGGGCGAACCACATATCCAAAATTCACCCAGATCCGTTCAGCAGTTTGGAAGATACGGTTTAATGCAGATTCCGCAGAACATATACAGGCTATATGAAAAATAATTACTGTATAATGTGTCCCCTGTTCTGTAGTTTAAAACTGCTGAACGATGTCTTTGTGCACCAAATACTGGCGAGATGGCACCGTGTAGAAAAGTCCAAACAGTGTCTGTGAGTTAAAATGGCCGCCATCCATTGTTCTCACCGTGTGCTTCATCCATTGTTCTCACCATGTGCCTCTGATACATGAAATGGTGGCCACCCAGTAACTCCACAGTATGTCCCCAGGTGGTTCTTAAAGGGCGAGCAGCAGCATAATAAAATACAGTATGCCCAAATCAGTCCGTTAAGGGCAATACATCCCAGGGCCAAAGTCACAGGGCAGGAGGCTGGCAAAGAGGCTCCTCCAAAATCCAGTGGCGAGGTCACTTTCGTCACAGGAACCAACCTCACCACTATGTTCTGGAGAAGTCTGGTTGCTCGCCTGCTGCCTCTGGACTATGGTCCCATGTTAAAAGCTTGTATTTTCCCCTGCAGAAAGGCTTGTTTGTGTCTTTCTGCCTGGGTGTTCGGTAGATTGAATCTACCGAACCAACTCACGAATGAACGGACCACCTGGGTAAGGAGTGTGCCGGTGATTTACCTCCCAGAAGCTGCAGTTAACCGCAGCTTAATGGATGAACGCTGGGTGGCCACTGTTCTTATAGCCGAACACGTGGCAGCGGCCATCTTAAACTCCCAAATGGCCAGCGGTGTTCAGCTCCAAACCTGTGAAACTAAAAATGGACAATTAAACGCACGAACACCGCTGAGCCACCGACCTCCCTTCTCCTGCCTTCAGTCGTTTAGCAGAACGCCGGTCCCTTCGGTATTTTAATGTGTGAACAGTGTTACCCCAGATAGCAATGACATGGAGCCTATTCATATAACGAAAGACTATGTGAAAGACTTTGGCTCCATGGTGATTTAACTGTATGTATGTGATCTGAGCGCCATTCGGTAATAATGTGCACTCAGATCTAAGCTATCTGGGGATAGGTTTGTACCTGTTTTATGCAATAGCTGCACAGTTATATATGTATTTTGCTGCCATGTGTTCAATGGAGTTTTGCCTCTGTCCTTGGAGATAATTGGATTACTTGGAAGACTCTGTGGAACTGGTTTTGGGCAGAAAAGCCATGCTTCCTTTGGTCACAAAGGACGTTGATCTAACTTTTGACCCACTGGACCAATTTGTATGATTTGATGTGAATGTGATGCATACTTTTAAAGTTATGAATATTGTGTAAAACTGTATTTTCGTGCCTGTGATAATTATATTAAACCATTGTGTAAGGTAATTGTATCACAGGCAGAGGGGAGGATTTTGTGTGGGAGTGTCTGAGTGTATTGTATATGTTTATTGGTTGTTCTTCAAAACCCTGTGGGCAGTACTATGTTTGTAGAATGTGAATAAAAGAGGCTGTTGTAACGGATCACCTGGCACCCCAACTGGGTACCTCCATTGAAGGATGCTCCTAGCACTTCCTGAGGACTCCAAGCACTGCAGCAGACACCACAACCACCGAACCGGAGAAGCATATGAATGCTCTCAAGCATTTGAATGTTGTATATAGCCAAATAGGAAAAACCATGCGAATAGGTTTACACTCCTAGCAGTCAAACTGGAACAGCATGCAATAAATCCTCCCCCAATAATGAGACGACACTTCACTTTGAGGGTTAAGCAGGAACTCCACTGTAATGGCCACACACTGGCTTTTATGCAAGTCCCCATGCAAGGGGACATCCCAGGGTGGGACACAGTACAACCAATCATTTACAGGAGAACCGTAAAACACACCCAGCACAAACATACAATCCCTCCCCTCTGCCTGTGATATAATTACTGAACACAATGGGTTAATGTAATTTATCACAGGCAGGAAAAATACACTTTTTATACATACACTGTAACTTTAAAAATATGCATCATATTCAGAATCAGCATACTTTAAATATAAACATAACCAAAATTCAGCCAATTCCATCCAGGGGTTAAAAAGTTAAGGGAAAGTCCTATTTGAGCAAATGAAGCATGGCTTTTCTGCCCAAAACCAGTTCCACAGAGTCTTCTATCCTGGAGATAATTGGGAAGTAATCCAATTATCTCCCAGGACAGAGGCAAAACTCCATTAGCCACATGGCAGACAAAGGACAATAAAAGACATAAAAATACATACTGTTACATTTATCACATAGAACATACACATTCTACCTATCCCCGATAGGTTCCGCCACAGCTGTATGGGCCAGTACAGTCAGTTCTACTTCACCCTCAATTTGGAGTGCCGTCTCTTATTGCGGGAATCTGCTACAAGGGATTGCTATGCTCTGCATACTCTCTTGCTATATTCACTGCTAAGCTCTTGTAAGAGCTTGTTCCTGTCCTGCTCTCTGAAGGAGTCCACGGTGGTTATGGTGTCAGCTGGAGTGCTTGGAGCCCTCAGCAAACGCTAGGAGCATCCATCAACGGAGGTACACAATCGGGGTACCGTCGATCCGTTACACAATACAGTCAGACACTCCCAATTAAGGCACATAAACCCTCTCTTCTGCCTGTGATAATTACTAAACACAATGGGTTAACTCAATTATCACAGGCAGGAAAATATACAGTTTTATATAATATTCATAACTTCCAAACCATACAAATTGGTCCAGTGGAAGTCCTATTTGACCGACTGCAAGCATGGCTTTCCTGCCCAAAATAGTTCCACAGATTTAGGCTGTGTAGCCGGTCTATCTTCTCCTCTATCCTGGTGTAACGGCACCTCCAGGTATACAAGGGGTTAATGCCGTTTAGGATGTTCCCTTCCCGAATGCAAAGGCTGCTAATGAACACTCCAACCAGCTGGACAAGAATCATACGAACACTCTCCACTCCAAACAGCAAATCCATACGAATAAATCCCCCCAAGTACGAGACCAAGCTCCTTATTGAGGGTCAGCAGAGATCTGGTTTAATAGGGCTACTTGCCTGGTATTTATGCAGGTCTTCTACCAGATGGACACTCCTCTAGGGGACCTGGTGGAAAACTGACAAAAATAATAAAGTAACCAATCACAGTGTTTCAGACATAAACACTCCCCTTTAGCTGTGAAGAACCCTCCTCTCTATCCTGGAGATAATTGTGAAGTAATTCAGTTATCTCCCAGGATAGAGGCAAAACTCTGTTTTACACTTGGCAGTAAAAACACATAAAAATATATAACATGAAAACTACCGAATGCACTAAGTACAATTACTGTATCCCCAGATAGCTTAGATCGGAGCGCACATTATTACCGAATGGCGCTCAGATCACATACATACAGTTGAATCGCCATGGAGCCAAAGTCTTTCATTATATGAATTTATAGTGTTAAGAAGTGGAGCAATGTTAGAGCTAAAGGACAAAACCCCTTTCCCACATGCAATCAAGTGATAAAAAAATAAATTTATACTTATATTGCTTGTTGCTTAATATCCCAATTCAAGCTCAGCATATATGGGAAAAAATATATGAAAAGGATCATGGAACAGATCTGCATGGATCAGTGAATATTATTGAATTCTATAAACATTGAATTAAATCAGCTTAATTAGCTGGATGAAAGTTTATTACAGTATTACCACAAATTAAAAACAGAAGATAATAATCAATACATAACAGGCTATAAAAAGTAATAAAAGAATGATAATAATAAAAACATAAAATACACCTAAATTCACTGTTTAGTTGACATATGTTTAGCAGATTACTGCTTAATTGATGCAACAGTGAAGCCAAACACTATCAAAATGTATAGCAGGTTACTGCTTACTAGATGTGGTGGTGAGTACAACGGTGTAAATCCGTTTACCCACAAACAGGTTTTCCCGCACTGGGAGATGTCTCCTGTACCAGAAGATGGCTGATCGTCTGTGGGGTGCCTTTTTATTTTGTCCGGATGGCGTCTGGTCTTGCTTCTGCTTTTTTGAAACGCCCGGCTTCTGAATAGGCTCTGCCCCCTTATTGACGTACTTCCGTGTCTACGCGTTTCTCCGTTCACAGACGGCTTCGTCAGAACGTGAAGTGCTTGATTGTTCCCCCTCTCTGGGAGCTTTTATGTACCTTGCTTTACACACAATTAGTGCATTTGAATATTGTCCACATGTGTTTGGCATCCTTATCAATAAACATTGATTTATCTTATAAAACATTCTTTTTCCATTTTTCATTTCCATTTATAGCAAAATATACATTTAGCAAAAATTTTTTTAATGCAGTACATTCAATATATATGCAATAATACCAATAAAAAAGATTTAAAAAGTAAAATAGTTCAACATAATCTATTAAATAGCCCTAATCATCTAACCACAATCAATAGAATACATCCAATAAAAGCACTTATATTTCAATTAAAGATACCTAGTTCAAAAATAGAGAAAGAGAAAAGGAAACAACATATGTTATTGTTAGTCCATCATTATTACATTATATGAATGGGCGCCATGGCATAGTTATCTGGGGTAAGTCTGTTCGTGCAGAAAAGTACCAAACGGGCCAGCGTTCGTATGCTGGATGAACAGAAGAAGGGAGGTCGGCGCTCTCAGTGGTGTTTGTGAGAAATAGTATCCATTTTTAGTTACATGAAACCGTTGACGAACACCGCTGGGCATTCCTACGTCCAAGAATTATCTCCAGGTACAGAAAATATCTCCATTTACAACAACAGTAAAAATACATAATTCCTACTATACTGAACAAAACCCCCACATTCAACCTATCCCCAGATAGGTTGGATCTGTGCGCTCAATATATCCGAACAGCGCTCAGATCCCACAAACAGAATAAAATTGCCATGGGGTGTAGCGGATGGCACTGGGCTGTCCTGGAAATTGCTTATGTTTGAATGTTTTCGTGTAAATGGCAGGATTGTATGTGTATAAATAAGCTGTATTCATCTGATTGTTCGGTAGAATCATTCTAGCAACGAAGGGAATTAAACTACCAAACAGTCAGACCTCCCCGGTGTGAAGTGTGCCTTCAATTACCCGTTGCAACAATGTTGCGAACGGGTAATTGACAAGCTGTGCAGTAGGTCCTTTGTTCTCGGGGGTGGCCGCCATTCGGGAAACGAACACCCGAACAGCTGTGTTTTGCCGTCGAGGTTCTGGAACCCAAATCGGACACTCGAGGCAAACACCACTGAGACCTCCATACGCACTATACGTTCGCTTCCAAACTATCGAACGGCCCCTCGTTCGGTAGAAAGAAACAACCGAATGAGGGGATTCATGCAAACCCTCGCATGGAACCCAATTTGGCTGTTCTCTCCAGCGCGGTCGGTCTTTTCATTCCCTCCACAAATTTCCCGAACACCTGGTCTGATCTGGGTGGTTTTTGGATATGTTGTTCACCCAGATCAGGGCTACCAGGGGATGTGCCATTTAAAGAGGTACCCCTAGGTTTAGGGGTACATCCAGAAACTGGGGGAAATGGTGTACTGTATAAGGGGATTATGAGTCAGGCTGAGGGGAGGAGATGTGTGGGAGGTTACCAGAACAGGATTGGATACTGTAGTAATTAATGAAAATCCCTCCCTTGCATGGGCGCATGCTTTATAAGGCCACTGTATGAATAAAGGTTTAGTTCTGCTCCTGATGCTGTGTGTCGTCCAGTCATTGGGATCTGTATGGGGATATTCTTGGATTGCTTTGCTTATAGGAATTATTGCTTCATGGGATTTTACATCACTTGTTCCTGAGCCTCACTGGGATCTTGGTGGAGATAACCTGTGAAATACCAGGCCTCCGCTACATGGGGTTAAAGTTTAGCAAGGGCTGATGAGAGATTGAGGAGGGACAAAGCAGCGAGTTTAAACTTGTCTGGCAGTTTCACTGGGACAACGCCCTGCTGGATAAACAATAGGCAGGAAAAAGGGGAGGGGAAGAGGCACATTTTGGAAGTAAAGGGGCAAAAAAAAGTATGTTACAATCCAATATGCCCAAATAATGTTTTTAAAAGGCCATACACCCCAGGGCCACAGTCATAAGGCAAGAGCCTGGCAATCAGGCTCCTCCAAAAGCCAGGGGCAAAGGGCAGTTGGTCACATAAAAAGACTCACAGGCCTGGTCACCTTGATCTTTGTTTATTTGAGCGTATATCTCTGTATACCGAACTCCACATCAGGTAAGACCCTGACAGTAACCATTGAGGATCACTATAGTAAATAATTATCAACTCTACTTTTCCAGCCACCAGGCTCTTACTCCAGTCCTGGAATGAACACAGGTGCTTAGCCACCACCACACAACCATGGTCCCTAGCAACACCGATACGATTGTTTCAGGTATACAATGATACTTTTAATCACAGTAAATGGCAGCACCACGGCCTAACACACATACACCAGCTATATACAGAGAAAGGAATAAAACTGTTCCCAGAGCTACAGGAAACATACTCACTGCCATAGTCATTAACATTCCCATAGGAAAAATATAAATACAGTTTAATGATATTGATGTTACAAAGTTTTGGAGTCCAGTAGCCAGATCAGCAATGTTTTCTGCCAGAGGTAGCCACTCGTTACCCATGTGGTTGAGCCCCTGAGCCTTGAGTGGCCGTCTGGTCTTAAGCAGAGATGAGAGACTGGAACAGAAAGATGATAATCGTAATGATGGAAGCCGAGGTCAGTGGGAAGGAGAAGCAGCAAAGTCAAAACAGTCCAAATTCAGCAACAGGTAAGAGAAACAGGAACCACAATAATCTGGCAAAGGTACATAGACAGGAAGTGGCTTTTATAGGCCAAGAACCAGACACCTGACCAGACACAGCTGAAGAGAGTTGTCACTGATATCATTGCTTGTAGAGTCAAGATTATCAGATCTCAGATAAATTTACAAAGAGCAGGCTGGTGTACTGGTAAGGAAGAGGTTTAGCAGCATGTAAACCAGGGTTCAAAACCCAGCAGAGTCAGTTCCTCACATACAGAGTCAAAGTGTGCAACCCAAATATTAAGTTACTCTCTACCCATACAAAATCAAATAACATACATCCACCATATGTGGAGTATCGTTGGTTCTTGGGTACAGAATGCTAAATTATGTTCAACCTCTCTGTTCCTGTGTGTCCAACATGTCTGTTCATCCACCCATTGTAAAGCACTGTGGAATTTGATGGAGCCATAAAATAACACAATAATATAGGCGAAAGGTGTCTTGCTACCCAAAGTGGACTTTATTGTAAGAGATTTTTATTTCATTAAAAGATTATTTTTTTTAACCTCCACACTGCCTGTCTCTCAGATAAAGGACGAAACAACAGTCACCACAGTGGGATCCCTCACAACTATACCACAGACGTTAATATTGAGCCATATTCATCCGAGTACCTAATCACGAAACTGCTATTTAGTTACCCATACACTTTATGGTGTTGCACTAGGTTCTTGTCAATAGTTTTGTTTTCACAGTGCATTTTACTGTACCCTTGTACATCATTTTACATTCTGTACCCATTAACATTCCCATACCTACAACTGAAAACACTGTTAAAGGGAACTCAAGTCCACACTCACAACCAAAAAATCATCTTGGCCTGTGTATGAACAGGACCCGACATCAGAAAACCCTATCAATTTGCTACAAACACATAACAGCAGACAAAACAGAGCCTTCCTGTGGGTTCATGAGAGACTGGCATGCAGACCTAGGTCATGAGCTAACCCTTTATCTGTACTGTGTTTTTGCCTCCTCCTTGTGCCATCTCCTGCAACTGGGCTCCAACTCCTGTTAAACTGTTACAATGTGTGTCAGTGAGCTTGTGTGTATGCATGTCTGTGTGTATGTGTGTCAGTAAGCATGTGTGTATTCATGTCTGTGTGTCAGTGAGCGTGTATGTATGTTTGTATGTCTTTGTGTATGTGTGTCCATGAGCATGTGTGTATGTATGCATGTCTGTGTATATGTGTGTCAGTGAGCATGTATGTATGTGTGTCAGTGAGCATGTGTGTATTCATGTCCGTGTGTGTGTCAGTGAGCTTGTGCGTATGTACGTCTGTGTGTCAGTGAGAATTTATGCATGTCTGTGTGTGTATGTGTCAGTGAGCATGTGTGTATGTATGTCTGTGTTTATGTGTGTCAGTGAGCTTGTGTGTATGTGAGCTTCTGTGTAGTAACCTTTTGTGTAGTCCCCTTCTGTCTGTGTGTATGTGTGTTAGTGAGCTTGTTTGTAGAGACTTTATTTTCAAATAAAAAGAGAAATATGCATTTCTGTTTCTAGTGGGTGCTGCAGGAAACCATTTCCTTTTATTTTGCTTGTGGGCTCCATCATGTTGATATAGTTAATGGAATCATTTTTGTCCTTTCAGCTGGGCCCTAAAGGGACACTATAGACACCCAGATTACTACATCTCAATGAAGTGGTCTAGGTGCATTGGCCCGGTCATGTTAACCCTGCATGTTTCTATTGCTATTAATTGCAGGGCTAAACACACCTATCTGACAATTACTAAAGGCGCTCTCACACATCACCTCCTCCGAATGCTACCCTCATGCCCAATGCTTCTCTATGAAAAGAATTGGATTGGATTAGAAGATGGAGAAGCATCACATTCGAGGAGGAGCGGGCAGCTAAAATTAGAGAATCACAGTGCTGGAAAAGGGTAAGGAAAAAACTTATTTCAATGTTAACGGTGTTGAATCTGAATCTAAACATTTCACACCGCTTTGGTGCCTACATCTTTATCTCCAGTTAAGCCCTTGGGCATTGCTTGAGTGCCCTCCTGGTGCATGGGATCAGTGTGGAGGTGGTGTTTATTCCTGTTTTACACCCATTTTCACACGGATCCCGTCTCTTTCAATTTTTTGGGAGGACCTCCTACATACCTCTAAAGGACTTCAGCGAGCTTAAGCCTGGAGTGTCCCTCTGGTGGAAATGAGCGCTCTCTCTCTGTTTAGTGTTATGAATCACTGGAAGATTAGAGGAGATGAAATAATATTCTTAGTTTATGTTGGTGGTTTATTTGGATTTTCACTGCTTGGGGAGTTGCATTTCTTGTGTACTGGCAGAAGAGGTTCCTCACACTTTTTAACATATCCAGATTTTGCAGTTCCATTTGTAACAATCATAATTATTTTTATAGCGATAACATATTTCCAACTCTGTATAACAGGTAAAAACAACACAAACTATGAAATCTAACAAAACATGTTTGACATACAGGAACAGTAGGTGAAGAGCCTACACGAGCTTAATAAAAAGTTTTCTAATAAACTGTAGTAAGAGTTCCCACTTATAAAGTAAATAAATAATAAGCCAGTTTGATTTCAAGCATATTACTTCTAGACATAAGAAGAAAAGAAAAAGGGGACTAAGGGATCAGAACAAACGAAGTCCCAAGGTCCAAAGATAGGACTATGTGGGTATAGACTGGCATGTACCCAAGTTATAGAGTATTAGAGAGGATGGAAGGCATAGAGACGTTCCTCTCCAAATATCCCCAGAGGTGTACCCACAATAGTAATATTAACTTGTGAGGCCCAGGAGTTCTAGACATACTGCATTTTATGTTCCAACTGTAACAAAATGACTTTTAAATTGTTTCAAATTTTCAGAAAACTCCAAAAAACTGTTTTTTTCATTACATCAAAATTTACGGAAATATTACATCTCTAGGGCTCAGCTACAATTTGGGGTGTAAACTGGAGACAGTCACTAGTCCCTGGCTGAATCTTCAGGAATGCCAAGGTTGGAGGCTGATAAAGTGCAATCCATGGAGCTCCCCTATCTGTTGGGAGGATCCACGCAGTATCCTGGCTATAGTGTTTTTGGATTTCATTAGGACTAAGTTACGCTGCCTAGAGAAGTTGGCCATCCAAGAGACTAAATTCGTACAGAGACTAAATGTATGGCAAAAGTATTTCAGTTGGTAATTCCACATTTGAAGCATGGTGCACTAAAGACATCTGAGTAAGCAGTTTTGGTTAAACCGATTTACGATCAGTAAATGTCAAATACCGTGTTGATCCCCGTCGCATGGCTTTATGTAGGTGATTATTGGCTAGACCATGATTCAAGACCACTAATAATTAGAGATGTTTCTGAAGATGTATGCATTGTTGTCTATATGACTAACTCATGATGGTAAGTCTATTTAGACTCTCTAGATAACAAGCTGTGTCATATACATGAACTGTGACGCTTATCTAAAAATATTCTTCATTTGTTTTCCATCTACTGCTCGGCTGTACGACAAATATCCAAAATAAATAAAAGAAAATAGAGGAACACTCCAACCAGTAACGTTTTAGATTTAATTTACAGACCATAACATATAAAACACAAACACTAAACAACAGTTTTTTCTTTTTTTGTTTCTCATTACAGTAATTACATGGCCTACCACAAATTATTAATAGATGCTATATTTATTGTAATCTGAACCTACAGTACTGTGTGAGCAACAGGGAAGAGACCTAGAACGAATCAGTAGTAATATGAATCAAACACATTACCCATGTAAATAAATAAAACACCATATAAGCTAAGGGAAGAGGCCTGTAGTATTGATCATAACTTGCCATGGCAAAGTAGTGGTACTTTATAACATTGTCAAAAGGAACCCCAATCTTAAGAACAAAACATATCATTTTCTACCCATTAACATATCAAAAATATAAAAAGTGCTAAACACTTCCGGGCTTCTTGTTTATTTATTTATGTATTTATTTATTCTTTTACTAAATTGAGAATTGAAAGTGAACTTCAAATTTAAGTTTAAAATAGCCAAATTGCTAAATTTTCGAAGTTAGCCATGCCTTCACTTTGGCTCGACTGAATGGGCTTTGGCTTGAAATTCACTTTTAGTTCTCACTTTAGTAAATAAACCCGATGAAAGTCTAAAATATTATTTAATAACACAGAAAATCTAAAGTACATCTAAACAAAATACATTAGCCATAAAAAACACCTAGAAATACACCATCTATTTACAAGAAATTGCAGATATGTGAAGAGGGCCTCTGCAAATTGCAGTTGGGGAAGATGTCTGAGTGATAGTCTATAAATAGTATGTGTCCTGCCCTAATGGACCTGTATCCCAGTTAAGCATGTATTCCTTGTGAAACGGTTTCATATTCTGAAATGCTCAGGTCCATAGCTCAGATAGAGTGTAACTGAAAATCACAGGGGCCTGACTGACAGCTCTAAAGGGACATGCTTCAAGCTGTACTAAGTTTTAAAAATGGTAGAGTTTCTTAGCCACTGTCAAATCTGAGAGGGGGAGCAGCATGCTCAACTCACCAATAGTTGTGGTCCTACATTTTTAGATAACACAAACTAGGGCATCAAAAATGTTCCTCTTGTGTGCGTTCTCTGATGTCTAACAAGATGTGAGTTACAGCTAAAACATTTTCCACATTCAGAGCATGAGTAAGGCTTCTCTCCTGTGTGAGTTCTCAGATGTTTAACAAGACTTGAGTGCAAGCTAAAACATTTCCCACAATCAGAACAAGAGAAAGGTTTCTCTCCAGTGTGAGTTCTCTGATGTATAACAAGATCTGATTGTTGACTAAAACATTTTCCACACTCAAAACATGAGTAAGGTTTCTTTCCTGAGTGAGATCTCTGATGTTTGACAAGACTTGAGTTGTGGCTAAAACATTTTCCACATTCAGAACATGAGTAAGGTTTCTCTCCTGAGTGAGTCCTTTTATGTATAGCAAGATATGATTTAGTAATAAAACCCTTCCCACATTCTAAGCATAAATGAGGTTTCTCTCCCGAGTGAGTTCTCTTATGTAAAATAAGCTTTGATTTAGTGATAAAACCTTTCTCACAGTCCGAACATGAGAAACGTTTCTCTTCTGTGTGAGATACCTGTTGTCCAGCAAGATCTGGTTGCGGATTATACATTTTCCCATGGTCAGTATTTGAGTAAAGTATTTCATTTGTGTTACATTTCTGATGTCCAACAAGCAATGACTTGAAAGCAAAGCATTTTTCACAGTGATTTGAGGATGGTTCTTCATTATCAGTAAAAACACATTTTCTATGTTTATGTTTCATGGACATGTAAATGCTGCTTAAATTTCCGTCTTCGTGTGATGCCAATGCCTCCTTACTACGAGTAGATGGACACACCATCTGTGTCTTTTCTTTGACTGTATGAATGGCAGTGTCTATAAGATTTCCTTCTTCACACAACACAGATTCATCCTTAATATGAATAGATGGATATTCTACTGTTGTATGTTCTGTCGGCGTATGTATGCCGGTGAGATTTCTTGGTTCACACAAGTCTGGTTCCTCCTTAATATGAGTAGGTGGATATTCTGTTTGTGTATGTGCTGTGAGTGTGTTAATATCTGTTTCATTTCTGTCTTCACGTGAGGCTGATTCCTCTTTAATGTGATATAGATTGTCTGTCTCTATACTAGTGTTTGCTACATTTTCTTCTTCGCATGAATCTACTGCTTTAGTTGCATTTTGAAAACAATTGTTGAGTTTAGAGTTTGACAAGTTGTCTCCCGGGTAATTCTCAAACTCCTCTTCTTTGCTTATAATGTTTTGTGAAATCTTGAATAAACCTGGAACAAATACACAAAGATTAAACTGGGGAGATTCATTGCAGTATTACATAGTGTTTCCCACACAATATATTGCTGGGTGTTTACTACAAATATCTTGTATTGCAGTATAGGATGCTTAATCACCAGTTAATGGTAATTACATCTCCTCTTACCCATTGAGCTGAAGGCCTGGTGGTTCTCCATTATCGTGTCCTTGTAGAGATCCTTGTGTCCTTCTAAATACTCCCATTCCTCCATGGAGAAATAGACAGTGGAATCCTCACACCTTATAGGAACCTGGCACACACAACGATACAGTCACCATCCAGACACATCCCTTGGTTTTACTCTATGATGTCCCATTCCCAGCAGCCTCACCTCTCCAGTCAGCAAGTGGATGATCTGACTGGTCAGTTCCAGGATCTTCTGCTCATTGTTTCTCTCATGAATTAGTGAGTGAGGTAGAGGCACAGGGATGAGACTGGTATGGTCACTGGACTTCTTCACGACAATGTAATCCTACATATTATAGAAATACTCTTAAATATGAATGGGGTGTCAAGAGATAAAATAATAAATACAGTAAGTGCAAACAGGTTTATATTGGGCTATGGTGCATCCATTGAAGGGGTAATTTATATGTACTAAATCAGATCCTGCTCTGTTTACATAAAGGTCAGACAGCGATACTCAGACTATAGACACACGGGGAAAGGGGACATTAGCGGTGAAATTCCAACTTCTAGGCGGACAGGCCACCACAGGTGGCATGTGGGGACTCTAATTTTAATAACTAGGTTGGGGGTAAGGTCTATTAAATTAATAAAACATGGGGGGCAAATGTCACCAACCTATTTTTACCTATGACGGATAGGGGCTATTAAATATACAAAGGAAATGCCATTGTAGATCCCCCCAAATTGTTTTGTATGTTGTCCCTTACATGCATTAAATAGCATATCATAACAATAGAAATGTTGTGCCAAAGCCCTCACCTCTCCAGTCAGCAGGCAGATGATGTCCAGGGCAAAATGCAATACCCTTTCATTTACTAGGTGTTTGTCCATCATCAATGTGTAAGTCAGATGGCTCATACAATCTTATTTCCCTTTGTAGAGTTATTTAACCTTCAGACAAGCTCTGTGAAGGAGAAATGCACTATTAATTACAGACATTTACTGTTCTACAAAAGAGACAAGAATTCACTGGTTAAGAAAAACGAAACATGCTTTAGTAAGCAAGATGTGACATCAGTCATGTTCAGACATCTATTAAAAATACATAGGATTTAGTGGAAATGGAAATGTGTAGAGCACTTCACAATAAATGAATGTTAATGTTTGCTCTCTTATTCGAATACAAATGTACAGCTGGTCCTGTCATCACCACCTATTAGATAAGGAAGGCAGAGTCTATGGACTGCTGAAATTAATCTAATATAAGTTCCAATAAGTTATGAATCCAATATATATGGCTAGTAAATATGTGTAAAAAGTTAGAATCAAGCCCCTCCAAGGGTTAAAATCCACTGCAGCAGACAGATACTTTTTAAAGTTTATTGAATGATAAAAAATGCTACACACACATGTAGCTATTGATAAAAAAGGGGGTCCCAAACATGAGTTACAAAAAAGATAGCACCAGTACCAGGTTTAACAGACCTCGAGCCCAAAAGATCACTTTCTTGCCGGCCAGACAGAAGTGAATTGGATTTTCCTCGTGCTGTATGCTGCTGGTTTCTAGCCGCGTGCGTTCCACTGCGGCTCAGGATGCGTGTCAGAGGTGCTCACTCTCGGGACCGATGTGTATTGGTTTGCAGATGCCGCCTTACTAGTTTCGTGATTCTCGATCACTTCATCAGAGGATGGCATCATGGAGTCTGCAATCTTCTTTTTATACTTGTTCTGTCTGTCTTCATTAGTATCACGTTAACCCTTAAGTCTATGTACAATGTTGCAATTCATATCAGTATAAATAATATAAGAAGTTGACACATGATATATTGTTTGTTTTTAGCCACACATATATAATGGAAAACTAATAACCATAAAAAAAAAAAAGGGGAATTATACAAAGGCAATATAAAAGGGGACAATATAGAGAGGGGCAATATATAAAACAAGGAAAATATATAAAGGACAAACAACCAAATAACCAAATACTAAAGAAATTCTAACATATTATGTGGTATATTGGTTATTATAAATACATTATAAAATCTTATATTCCTTCACAAATACATCCCAAAAGCAGTGATCAATAGATTAAAAATTTCTTGCATAATAGAAATACTCTAAGGATGGGTTATGAATATATATAAATATAAAGTATAGCAATTCAAAAAATAAAAATTAATTTATCAAAAAGTTAAAAATTTATAAAAATTTGGAAAATTAAAAAAAAAAAAAAAAAATTTATTAAAAAATTTAATTAATTTCATTGATTTATAAATCACCTGGAGAGAGAAGAGGAGAAAGATAAACACATTATTAATTGTAAAATTCATTTGTTATAGATACACACTGAAAAAAAAAAATTAAGTAATTAAAGAAAAGCATTTAGTTCAAAATCAATATTTAAACCAAAGGGCTCTAAACTATTAAGTTGAAATATCCATTTAGCCTCACTTTTGTCAAGAGCTTTTTCGTAGTCTCCTCCCCTCCAATGCAAGTTCACTTTTTCAATAGCATAAAATTCTAAACCTGCTGGATTATTGGAGTGGCAACTTGCAAAATGTCTGGAGAGATTATGTGTAGTAAGTCCCTTTTTAATGTTACGAATATGTTCTCCTAGTCTAATTTTAAACTTTCTTTTTGTCCGACCTATATAGTGTTTCTTACAGGGACATATTAGGAGGTAGATAACTCCAATGGTATTGCAACTTAGATCTGATTTTATTTCAAATTCTTCATCCCCTTTCATGTTTTCAAATTTCTTTGTTAGACCTGTTTGGGTTGGATTGTTTCTACAACCAGAGCATCTATTACATTTTCGAAATCCACCAGCTTTTTGATTATTGCTTGATAGTTTGATTTCTTTTATCGTTGGGGCTAATATGGTTTTGAGATTGGGCGCCTTTGAGTAGAAAATCTTTGGTCTATCATCTAATATCATACCCAGTGAACTATCTTCTTTAAGGATTCTCCAATGCTTATTCAGAATATGCTTTATTTTTCCTGCTTGATTGCTAAATTGTGTGATAAACGCTGGGGTTTCCGTCTCCATTTTCGATGTCTTATTCTTACTTATCAATGTTTCTTCCCTAGATAATTTCAGGGCTTTATCCATTGCGTTAGTCAACATGTTGTTATCATATCCTTTTTTGAGAAATTGGTTTTTCATCTCCTCCATTTGATTTATACAAATATCCAATTCTGTACAATTCCGTCTTATCCGTCTGAATTGTCCATAAGGTATGTTGTCCAGCCAAGTTTTCTTGTGATGGCTGTCTGAGGGAATAAAGCTATTACAAGCAACAGATTTTCTAAATGTTTTTGTACAGATCCTCTCCTCTTTGATGTAGATTTCTAGATCTAGAAATTCTACCGAAACTTTTGAATGATTAAAAGTGAACTTTATATTAGGGGTTATACGGTAGCGGTGTATATTAGGGGTTATACGGTAGCGGTGTATATTAGATGTTATACGGTAGCGGTGTATATTAGATGTTATACGGTAGCGGTGTATATTAGATGTTATACGGTAGCGGTGTATATTAGATGGTTATACGGTAGCGGTGTATATTAGAGGTTATACGGTGGCGGTGTATATTAGAGGTTATACGGTGGCGGTGTATATTAGGTGTTATACGGTGGCGGTGTATATTAGGTGTTATACGGTAGCGGTGTATATTAGGTGTTATACGGTAGCGGTGTATATTAGGGGTTATACGGTAGCGGTGTATATTAGGTGTTATACGGTAGCGGTGTATATTAGGTGTTATACGGTGGCGGTGTATATTAGGGGTTATACGGTAGCGGTGTATATTAGGGGTTATACGGTAGCGGTGTATATTAGATGTTATACGGTAGCGGTGTATATTAGATGTTATACGGTAGCGGTGTATATTAGATGTTATACGGTAGCGGTGTATATTAGATGTTATACGGTAGCGGTGTATATTAGGGGTTATACGGTAGCGGTGTATATTAGGTGTTATACGGTAGCGGTGTATATTAGATGTTATACGGTAGCGGTGTATATTAGATGTTATACGGTAGCGGTGTATATTAGGTGTTATACGGTAGCGGTGTATATTAGATGTTATACGGTAGCGGTGTATATTAGATGTTATACGGTAGCGGTGTATATTAGGGGTTATACGGTAGCGGTGTATATTAGGTGTTATACGGTAACGGTGTATATTAGGTGTTATACGGTAGCGGTGTATATTGGGGATGTTATACCGTAGTGTGTATATTAGGTGTTATAATGAAGCGTGTATATTAGGGTTATACTGCATGTGTATATTAGATGTTATACGGTAGCGTGTGTATATTAGATGTTATAATGGTAGCGGTGTATATTAGATGTTATACGGTAGCGGTGTATATTAGATGGTTATACGGTAGCGGTGTATATTAGGTGTTATACGGTGGCGGTGTATATTAGATGTTATACGGTAGGCGGTGTATATTAGGGGTTATACGGTAGCGGTGTATATTAGGGGTTATACGGTAGCGGTGTATATTAGATGTTATACGGTATATTAGCGGTAGCGGTGTATATTAGGGGTTATACGGTAGCGGTGTATATTAGATGTTATACGGTAGCGGTGTATATTAGATATCATACGGTAGCGGTTGCCTAGTAACAGGACATACCTGACTCTCCTCTCCCAGGCTCCCCGCACTGTGTCAGGGAATGCAGACAGTGGAAGGATGACTGTGGATCGCAGAGATATGACGTCATTCATTAGGCCCCGCCCCCTGGCTCCGCGCATGCTCAGTCAGTGTCCGGGATTTGCCAGAAACCATCATGGCCGCCACTGACTTCCTGTATCTCCATGGTAACCGCTCGGACAGTCTGACACGCCCTACTCCCGGAGCGGCTGCTCACACTCAGCGCGGACTCCACATCCGGGACCTGTGACAGCTTCCGGGCGCCCATACCGGAAATGACGTAATAAAGGAGGGACCGTGTGACGCATGCGCAGTGTGGATCCAGACAGAGTGTGACTGACAGACTGAGAGCTGGGAGAGCACAGAGGTAGTGGGTCCAGGGCGGGGACTCCCAGTGACAGCAGGTCCTAATATTATTATTATTATTATTATTATTATAAGAAGAAGAATTTATATAATAATAATATATAGGGATAATATGTAATAAGAATAATATAATAATAATATAAAATATATAATAATATAATACTATATAGTCATAAGAATATAATAATATATAGGGATTATATAGAATAAGAATAATATAATATACTATATAGTCATAATAATATAATAATAATAATATATAGGGATAATATGTAATAAGAATAATATAATAATAATATACAGTCATAATATAATAATAATATAATAATTTAATATATAATAAGAATAATATACAGTCATTATAATAAGAAGAAGAATAAATAATATAATATATAATATAATATAGGGATAATATATAATATAATAATAATAATATACTATATAGTCATAATAATATAATAATATGCAGGGATAATATATAATATAATAATAATAATAATATACTATATAGTCATAATAATATAATAATATACAGGGATAATATATAATATAATAAGAAGAAGAAGAATATATAATAATATAATAATAATAATAATATAATAATAATAATATATAATAATATATAGGGATAATATGTAATAATAATAATAATATAATAATACTATAATAATAATACTATTAATAATAATAATATAATAATAATAATATATAGGGATAATATGTAATAAGAATAATATAAAATAATATAATACTATATAGTCGTAATATATAGGGATAATATATAGTCATAATATAATGATATGTAATAATAATAGGGATAATATGTAATAATATATAGGGATAATATAGAGGGATAATATATAATAATAATTTATAGTGATTATATATTATTATATTATTACATATTGTGATAATATATAGGGATAATATGTCATATATAATATTAATAATATATAATACTTTACAGTCATAATATAATAATATATAGTGATAATATCTAATAATAATATAGTGATAATATATAGTTATAATATAGTGATAATATATATAGTGATATATAATAAGAATATATACTAAGAATATATAGTGATGATATATAATAAGAATATATAATAATAAGAATAATATAATAATACTAAACAGTCATAATAATATATAATATACTAATAAATAGGGATAATATGTAATAAGAATATATAGTCATAATAATATAATATATAGGGATAATATGTAATAGTAATAATATAGTCATAATATATACTAAGAATATAATAATAAATATATAATGTAATAATAAATAGGGATAATATGTAATAATATAATATATAATAACATAGTGATAATAATATAATAAATAATATATAGTGATAATATGTAATAATAATAATATATAATATATAGTGATAATGTTATAATATAAGAATATATAGTGATAATATATAATAATAATATATAATAAAATAGTGATAATATATAGTCATAATAATATAATATATAGGGATAATATGTAATAGTAATAATGTCATAATATATAGTAAGGATATAATAGTCATAATATTTAATAATATATAGTCATAAGTCATAATAATATATAGGTATAATATGTAATAATATATAGTTATATAGTGATAATATATAATAAAATATATAATAATATATTATAATAATATATAGTGATAATATATAATAATTATAGGGATAATATAATAATAATATATAGTGATAATATGTAATATATATAGTCATAATATATAGTGGTAATATATAACAATAATATTTAGTGATATGTAATAATAATATTGTCATAAGAATAGTGATAATAAAAATATAGTCATAATAAGAATATATAGTGATACTATATAATAATAATATATAGTAATACTATATAGTGATAATATGTGATAATATATAGTGATAATATGTAATAATATATAGTCATAATAATAATATATTGTGATATGTAATAATAATATAAATATAGTCATAATAATATATATAGTGATATTATATAATATATAGTGATATTATATAATATATAGTGATAATATGTAATAATATAATCAATAATAACATATAGTGATAATAGATATAGTCATAATAATATATAGTGACAATATATAATATTATATAGTCATATATAGTGATAATATATACCGTATTTTTCGCTCCATAAGACGCACCTCACCATAAGACACACCTCGTTTTTAGAGGAGGAAACCCAGAAAAAAAAATATTCTGAACAAACTGTTCCATAGTGTTTCTTACTATGGGACAGTTTGTTCAGAATATTTTTTTTTCTCCCCTGTCCCATAATGATCTTTAACCCCCCTTTCCTCTGTCCCATAGTGATTGTTAACCCCTCCTCCCCTGTCCCATAGTGTTCTTTAACCCCTCCTCCCCTTGTCCATTAGTGTTCTGATCCCATAGTGTCCCCCCTCCCATTGTCCCATAGTGCACTTTCCCTCCCATAGTGTCCCCCCTGCCCTTGTCCCATAGTGTCTCCCCCTCCCCTTGTCCCATAGTGTCTCCCCCTCCCCTTGTCCCATAGTGCACTTTCCCTCCCATAGTGTCCCCCCTCCCCTTGTCCCATAGTGTCTCCCCCTCCCCTTGTCCCATAGTGTCTCCCCCTCCCCTTGTCCCATAGTGTCTCACCTCCTCTTCTCCCACAGTGTCTCCCCTCCCCTTCTCCCATAGTGTCTCCCCTCCCATTGTCCCATAATTACTTGCCTGTCTTGGAGCGTGGGCCGGCTTCACAGCGCGCTCCGCGGTCCAGGAACGTCTATTTCAGGTTCCGGTTTCCGGCGGGACTGAAAGGAAGTGTGCACACTGAGTGTGTACTTCCTTTCAGTCCCGCCGGAAACCGGAACCTGAAATAGAAGTTCCTGGACCGCGGAGCGCGCTGTGCTGCCGGCCCACGTCCAAGACAGGTAAGTAAAGCTTTACATTCGCTCCATAAGACGCACAGACATTTCCCCTCACTTTTGAGGGGAAAAAAAGTGCGTCTTATGGAGCGAAAAATACGGTAATAATATATAGTGATAATATATAATAATAAGAATATATAGTCAATGTATAATAATATATAGTTATAATATAGTGATAATATATATTGATGATAATATATAGTGATAATATATAATATATAGTGATAAAAATATATTATAAGAATATATAGTGATAATATTATTAATAATATATAGTGATATGTAATAATATATATAGTCATAATATAATATATAATAATTTATAGTGATATGTAATAATAATATTGTCATAAGAATATATAGTGATAATAATAAAAATATATTCATATAATAAGAATATATAGTGATACTATATAATAAGAATATATAGTAATAATATGTAATAATAATATAATATATAGGGGTAATATGCAATAATATATAGTCATAATAATATATTATGATATGTAATAATAATATAAATAGTCATAATAATAATATATAGTGATAATATATAATAATATATATAGTGATAATATGTAATAATATATAGTGATAATATATAATAATATAAATATAGTCATAATATATAGTGATAATATATAATAATATATAGGGAAAATATGTAATAATATATAGTCATAATAATATATAGTGATAATATATAATAATAATATATAGTGATAATATGTAATAATAATATAATCATAATATATAATATAAATATAGTGATGATAATAATATATAGTGATATTATATAATAATATATAGTGATAATATATAATAATATATAGTGATAATATATAGTGATAATATGTAATAATAATATAATCATAATATAATATAAATATATTATATAGTCATAATAATATATAGTGATAATATATAATATATAGTGATAATATATAATAATATATAGTGATAATATGTTATAATATATATAGTCATAATAATATATAATGATATGTAGTAATAATAATAATATAGTCATAATAATATATAGTGATATTATATAAGAATATATAGTGATAATATATAATAAATATAATATATAATGATATGTAATAATGTATATAGTCATAATAATAATATATAATGATATATAATAATATATAGTGATAATGTTATAATATTATAATCATAATATATAATAATATAAATATAGTCATAATAATAATATATAGTGATAATATATAATATTATATAGTCATAATAATATATAGTGATAATATATAATAAGAATATATAGTCAATATATAATATATAGTGATAATATATAATATATAATGTATAGTTATAATATAGTGATAATATGTAATATATAGTGATGATAATAATATAGTTATAATATATAAGAATATATAATATATAGTGATAATATATAATAAGAATATATAGTAATAATATATAATATAGTAATATATAACAATAATATATAGTGATATGTAATAACATTGTCATAAGAATATATAGTGATAATAAAAATATAGTCATAATAATAAGAATATATAGTGATACTATATAATAATATATCGTGATAATATGTAATAATAATATATATAGGGATAATATGTAATAATATATAGTCATAATAATATATAATGATATGTAATAATGTAAATATAGTAATAATATATAGTGATAATATAAATATAGTCATAATATGTAGTGATAATATATAATAATATAATATTATATAGTCATATATAATGATAATATATAATAAGAATATATAGTCAATATATAATATATAATAAGAATATATATTGATAATATATAATTATAATATAGTGATAATATATAATATATAGTGATAATAAGAATATAGTAATAATATATAGTGATAATATATAATATATAGTGATGATAATATAGTGATAATATATAATAAGAATATATATTTATAATATATAGTGATAATATATAATAAGAATATATAGTGATAATATATAAACATTATATAATATATAGTTATAATAATATAGTGATAATATATATAATAATATAAATATAGTCATAATAATATAGTGATATGTAGAATAATATATAGTGATAATATATAATAAGAATATATATTAAGAATATATAGTGATAATCATAATATAGTGCTAATCATAATATAGTGATAATATATAAGTATATTAAGAAAATATAGTGATAATAATATGTAATATAAATAGTCATAATAATATAATATATCATAAGAATATATAGTGATAATATATAAAAATAATATATAATAAAAATATATACTATATAATATAGTAAGAATAATATATAGTGGTAATATGTAATAATATAAATAGTCATAATAATATATAGTGGTAATAGATAATATAGTAAAAATAATATATAATAATATATAGTGATAATATATAATAATGGTATATAGTGATAATGCATAATACTTATATATAATATATAGTGATAATATATAATACTTATATATAATAATATATAACAAATATATAGTGATACTATATAATAAATATAATATATAGATAATATATAATGATAATGTATAGTAATATATGGTGATAATATATAATACAAATAATATATAGTGATTATATAATGTATAATATATAATGATAATATGTAATATATAATATATAATGATAAAATATATATATATAGTGATGATATATAATGATAATATATAATATATTGTCATAATATATAAGAATAATATATAGTGATATTATATTATAGTGATAATATATAATATATAGTGATACTATATAATATATAGTGATAATATATAATGATACTATGATATATAGTGATATATAAGAATATATAGTTATAATAAATAGTAATATGTAGCGATAATATATATATAGTGATAATATATATATAGTGATAATATATAATAATAATATTTAGTGATAATAGATAATAATTATATATAATGATAATATATAGTCATAATATATAGTGATATATAATAGTGATAATATATAATAAGAATATATAGTTATATGGTGATAATAAATAAGAATATATAGTGATAATATATAATAAAAATAGATAATATAGTCATAATAACAATATATAGTGATAATATATTATGATAATATATAGTAATATATAATGTAGTCATAATATATAATAAATAGTGATAATAGATAATGCTAATATAGTCATAATATATAGCGATAATATATAAGAATATATAGATATAATATATATTAATAAATTATAGTGATGAAGATATATAATAAGCATGGAGAGCAAAAACATGGTGTGCAAGAGTATACTGAGAACGGACAGCAGCTGAAATAGCCTGCCCTTCGGTGGGTCCCCACTCACATCTCAAGCTGGTTTTAGCTAATCTTGTGCCATTACAGCTTGAGATCTGAGCAGGGACCCACCGAAGGGCAGGCTATTTCATCGGCTGTCGGTTCTCAGTATACTCTTGCACCCAGGTTTTTTGCTCTCCATAAGTTTAAAGGGTAAAGCGTAGACCACTTTCTCACGGTGCCTAGAGAGATATCAGCTTTGCCTCACTGATGATGCCTTACAAGGCTGAAACGATCGTTTGGGGTTGCTGTGTCTCTCGTGCAGAAGGAACTTGCTGGCATTTCGGATCTGGACTGGGACCAGTCTGATATGCTTCACATATGTTCTCTCTGTAATGTCACAAGATGAGCTAAAACCAGCTTGAGATCTGAGCGGGGACCCACCGAAGGGCAGGCTATTTAAGCGGCTGTCTGTTCTCAGTATTCTCTTGCGCCCAGTTTTTTTGCTCTCCATGATTATTATATATTATCACTACATATTATTATCACTATATATTATCATCACTATAATTTATTAATATATATTATATATTAGCACTAAATAATTTTGCTCTATATAATCATATTTAGTATTAATAAATAATATATAGTGATAATATATGAATAAATTATAGTGATGATAATATATAGTGATAATATATAATAGTGATAATATGGAGTAATAATATATATTATATTGTAATAATATATATTGATAATATAGTAATATATAGTAGTAATATATATTAATAGTAATATATCATAATATATAGTAATATATAGTGATGATAGTAATATATAGTGATAATATATAATATGTAGTGATAATCTATACTGATTATACTATATTGTAATAATAATATACATTGATAATATATTGTAATAATAATATACAATGATAATATATGGTGATAATATATAGTGATGATAATTATAATATATAGTGGTAATATATATATATAGTGATAATATAGAATATTTAGTCATATATAATTATTTAGTGATAATATAGAATAGTGCTAATATAGAATATATATTAATAAATTAGTGATAATATATAGTGAATTGTAAAATATATATTGATAATATATAGTAATATATATATATATATATATATATAGTGATAATTATATATGATAATATGTAGTGATAATATATACTGATTATAATATATTATTGTGATAATATATTGTAATAATAATAATATGTAGTGATAATACTATATAATATATGGTGATGATAATATATAGTGATAAAAATAATAATAGATAGAGATAATATATAGTGATGATAATTATAATATATAGTGACAATTATATATATAGTGATATGTATAATGATAATACATAGTGATAATATATAATAATATATAGTGATAATATAAATAATATATATTAATAAATTATAGTGATGATAATATATAGTGATAATATTAAAGTGACAATTATATATGATAATATATAGTGATGATAATATATAATATGTAGTGATAATATATTCTGATTATAATATATTGTAATAATAATATACATTGATAATATATAGTGATAATAATGTATAATATATGGTGATAATGATAATATATAGTGCTAAAAATAATATATAGAGATAACAATATATAGTGATGGTAATTATATACAGTGATAATTATATATAGTGGTAATATATATAATGATAATACCTAGTGATAATATATAATAATATCTAGTGATAATATATATTTATTTAGTGAAAATATAGAATAGTGATAATATATAGTGATAATATATATATATATAATGTATATTAATAAATTATAGTGATGGTAATATATAGTGATATTTATAAAATATATAGTGATAATATATAGTGATCATTATATTTGATAATATATAGTAATGATCATATATGTGTGACGGGCAGCTGGTACTCCGACCGAGTACCTCCGCCAATCAATGCTCATAGCGCTTGCCGAGGACTCCGAGCACTCCAATCGACACCATCAGCACTGCAGATCCCACTCCCAGCGATGCAGCTGCGCCGGGGTCTCGCCGTCTCTCACCCACCCTGGATCCACGACCAGGATCCAGCTCCCAGTGGGTGAACCTCTCCTAAATCAGGAGAGCGTAGCAGGAACAAATCAGGCTCTTACAAGAGCTTACTCTGGGGAGTAAGTGATTATAGCAATCCCCAGAGTGTAGGTATCCCTTCCCCCAAACATGAGCCAAGGCTTCAAGAAAGGGGCAAGTAGGTCAGTGAGGGGTTTGGCCAGGGCACTATACTTGGGGACGAATTTCCGGTAAAACCCTGCCGTCCCTAAAAACACAAGCACTTGGGTTTTGGTGCGCGGTTGGGGCCAATTGGCAATAGCTTCTACTTTGGCAGGTTCAGGCCGCTGTTTGCTTGAAACCACACGATGCCAGAGGTACTGAACCTGTCAGGCTTAAGCGTAAGCCCTGCTGCCTGAATTCTCTCTAGTACCCTGGAGACATGTTCGAGGTGAGATTCCCATGTGCCACTGTAGATGGCTGTCATCTAGATAGGCACATGCAAAGTCCTGAAATCCCTCTAGGAGTCGGTCAGCCATCCGCTGAAAGGTAGCCAGGGCATTCTTCATCCCAAAGGGCATAACCTTGAACTGGTATAACCCAAATTGGGTGACGAATGCCGACTTGGGGATGGCCGCGGGCTCCAGAGGGATCTGCCAATATCCCTTACATAAATCCAGGGTAGTGCTATAATTCCCCCCAGCCATTCTATCCAAGAGTTAATCTATTCTGGGCATGGGGTAGGCATTCATTATGGTTCGGTCATTGAGCTTCCGGTAGTCGACACAGAAGAGAGCCGTGCCGTCTCACTTCAGTACCAGTACCACCGGGGATACCCAAGGACTCTGGGAGGGTTCTATAACCACTAGTTGGAGCATCTCCTGTATCTCGGAGAGCATATTGTCTCTAACGGCCGCAGGAATACGGTAGGGCTGCTGCCTTAGTGGGGTCTCCCTTGGTCTCCACGCGGTGGACAGCAGCTGAGGTGTACCCAGGTAAGGCAGAAAACATGGCCCGGTATTCCTGAAGAATCTGATAGTCCTTGCCCTTTTCCCGGGAGGTTAACGTCTCTCCCAGCTGTACCTGATCTATGGAGTTGGGGCTGGGTCTAGTAAGTCTGGTAAGGGCAGCCCCTCGCTGTCCTCACAGGCAGGGGCACATACGGCTGCCACATCGCCTGTCCGTTCAAAATAAGGTTTCAGCATATTCACATGAACAGCTCTTCTGATCCTTTCATCTGAACACTTGCTGACTATGTACGTAGTGTCACTAATTTTCTGCTCTACCTTAAAAGGCTCCTGCCATGCGGCCTGAAGTTTGTCCTTTTTAGAGGGCTTCAGAGCCAGAACTCAGCATTGGGCTGCCCAGCGTATCCGAAATGCCCATTCTGTGAACGAATCTCGGCCTCCTTTTCTGAGTGCCCGAAACTTCCTTGAGACAGCACTATGTGGGGTTGTATCAGTGTGACTGTGGCTCCAGTGTCTCTCATAGCCCAGACATCGACACCATCTAGGGTAACACACTGCCGGTGATGATCTCTGTTGTCGCTGGCTGCTTGTGTCATGGAGTGTAGTCCACTGTTCCTCTTGGTGCCCAGAGCCCGTGAATTCCTCGGGTTGGTAACAATGGGCAGCGGCTCGATTATACTGGGGTGCAGGCCGGTTCCAATTCCCTCGGGACTGGTTGGGGCAGTGTTGTTTGATGTGTCCAGGTTGCTTGCACAAAAAACAGGTCACCGGGCTATGGTGTTGGGTGGTTGGTGCCGGTGTGTAAGCTGTAGGTCTGGTAGGTGGTGGAACCGCTTTTGCTGGGTAAGCGACTCTAGGGGCCAGTCGCCCCCCGTTAGGATCCAGTCGTCGGCCATCCTGGTGCTCATCCGCCAACTTGGCAGCCTCCTCTACAGTCTTAGGCTTTCGGTCTCGCACCCATTCCCTGACTTCTGTGGGTGTATGATCATAGAACTCTTCCAGTGCTATAATCTGGATGGCATCCTCTAATGAAGTGGCCTGGCATCCGTGCATTCAGTATTGGGCTGCCTGGCGTATCCGAAATGCCCATTCTGTGAACGAATCTCTGCCTCCTTTTCGGAGTGCCCGAAACTTCCTCCGGGGTGACTTCAAAATGGGCTAGTAGAATTTCTTTGATTTTATCATAGTTCTGGATATCCTCGTCAGGTACGGCCCTAAGCCTCTGCTGCCTGCCCTGAGAGCTTGCTGCTGAGCACCGCAGCCCAGTTCTCCACTTCCAGCCCCTCCAATATACACTGCCTTTCAAAATCTTGCAGGTAATTGTCAATGTCTGTTTCCCCATCCACAAAAGCTTTAAAGGCTGCATAATTAATTTTCTTTGGGCGGCCATTTGTATATCCCGAGGGAGATAGGGAATCCCCTTGCGACGATCCTGCTCTTGAGTCCCAAGCACACTGGGAATCTTTGTGATGATCTGTACCACCGCCTCTTGTGATGGATTGGTCCCCAGTAGACTGATCATCCATCTCACCTCCCTCTGGAACTCATTTTCCTCTGGCTGCTCTCCTTCCATGCTGCTGGCTCTGTCACTCTGCCTTAGTTCTGCAATTAGCGTGGCTTTGTTATTGTTGCTTGCCACTCTGCCCGAGCCTCCAGCAAATCTTTTAGTGTTGTCCTCTTTAGTAGCTCATACTGCTGAGCCATTCGGTATATTATGGTTCGGGATGTCTATTTGAGCTGCAAATCCCGCCGCTTGCCACCAGTTGTAACGAACCCTGAAGTGGTAGCTATGGATTCGTGTGATTTGAGCCGAACGATTATAGCTCGCCATTCAGTTTTTATGGTCGGTTAAAGTCCAAAGAAACGAAATCCTCTAGTACAGCGTTCCCCACGTAGTAATCAGGTACACAAACACCAGCCGAAACATGATGAAGGGTGTAACAAGACTGATGTTTATTGAGACCACACAGGCTTCCCAGAGTACACAAACTAAATAGCCAATCATAAGGTATAGTTACACTTAAACACTCCCTGTCTCCATCTGTGAGATAATGAGATAAGTTAAGAAATAACCCAATTATCTCCAGGCAAAATGCACACATTTTCCACAATACTCAGAACACCCCTTTATGCTTAAGGTATCCCCAGAAATGTCACATCCGCTGATAGCCCCGATCTGGGGGAACAGCATATCCAAATGTCACCCAGATCGGTTCAGGGGTTTTTAAAAAGTGTGGAAGTCTTAAGTTACCGACCGCACACGAAGCTCTTGCCCAAAATAATTCCACAAATTCAGCGTGTGCGGTCGGTTAATTCTGAAAATGTCAAATACTCCATAATCCACGAATGGAGCCTCATAGGAGCAATTGTTCCCCTCATACGAATACATCAAAGTACCGAAAAGCGCCCTCCTAGCTGTTCGGGAAATACAGTTCCATCATTCGTATGTTTGAGACCGGTGTTCGGGAAGTAGAGTGTCCGATTTTAGTTCCAGACACTCGATGACCAAGTCTTTGTCCCGAACAAACAAGATGGCTGCCGTTTTCTCCACTACGTGGCATTTGTATATACGAATGTCGGCCACCCTGAGAGAGCGCTTAATTGATGGGCTCCTTTGAAGTCAATTAGCCAGGAGGGTGGTCTGTGCTCGGTAGTTTCAATCTACCAAACCAATGTGGCATAAGCTAACCAAATAAACTAAACAGGTGAATGCTCAGAGAAAACCCCGAACTCCCGGTGGGTTTTCTCACAATATGTAGTGATAATAACATATACTGATCATAATTTATAATAATACACATTGATAATATATAGTGATAATAATATTTAGTGATGATAATATATCAGTATCAGTGCCAGGCAGAAGATATCTAGAGAGAGACTGACTAATTCTGTTCTATTATATACAGTGTCTCACAAACGTGAGCACATGCCTCACATTTTTGTAAATAGTTCATTTTATCTTTTCTTGTGACAACACTGAAGAAATGACACTATGCTGCAATGTAAAGTAGTAAGTGTACAGCCTGTATAACAGTGTAAATTTGCTGTCCCCTCAAAATAACTCAACACACCGCCATTAATGTCTAAACCGTTGGCAACAAAAGTAAGTATACCCCTAAGTGGAAATGTCCAAATTGGGCTCAATAAGCCATTTTCCCTCCCTGGTGTCATGTGACTCATTAGTGTTACAAGGTCTCAGGTGTGAATGGGGAGCAGGTGCGTTAAATTCATACTGGTCACTGGAAGTTCAACATGGCACCTCATGGCAAAGAACTCTGAGGATCTGAAAAAAAGAATTGTTGCTCTACATAAAGATGGCCTAGGCTATAAGAAGATTGCCAAGAGCCTGAAACTCAGCTGTAGCATGGTGGGCAAGACCATACAGCGGTTTCAAAGGACAGGTTCCACTCATAACAGGCCTCACTATGGTCGACCAAAGTAGTTGAGTGCACGTGCTCAGTGTCATATCCAGAGGTGGTCTTTGGGAAATAGACGTAAAAGTGCTGCCAACATTACAGCAGAGGTTGAAGGGGTGGGGGGCCAGCCTGTCAGAGATCAGACCATATGCCACACACTGCATCAAAATGGTCTCCATTGCTGTCGTCCCAGAAGGAAGCCTCTTCTAATGATGCACAAGAAAGCCTGCAAACAGTTTGCTGTGGTCCAATGAGACCAAGATAAACTTATTTGGTTCAGATGGTGTCAAGCGTGTGTGGCGGCAACCTGGTGAGGAGTACAACGACAAGTGTGGCTTGCCTACAGTAAAGCATGGTGGTGGGAGTGTCATGGTATGGGC
>OW240922.1:6732995-6745712 GCA_933207985.1 Pelobates cultripes | reverse complement strand
GATAGAGAAAAGTGGTGTTGGTTAGAAAGTCAGAGTAAAATTCTAAGTGTCAAAGGAGTTTAAGAGTTGAGTGTCCAAGAGAGTTTAAGAGTAGAGTGTTAGTCCCAGAGAGTGTTTCTTGAGTCTCTCTCTCCGCATGTCCGAATCTGAATGCCCAAACTTCAACACGTCTCTCTACCAACTACCTTCTCTCTTCCCTTTGTCCTAACTTTTAAAGGGCCAGACTATCTATACGTCATTAGTTGATAAAGCCAATAGGAAACCGTAGGTGTGTTCAATCTATGGATCGCAATTTAGGTATTTGATCCATAGAGGGCAGTCTTGCCTAACTAAACCTTCTTATCCAGGAAAGAGTTAAGTTTTTCTGATGACGATTTTGACGTCATTTGGCTTATCTAAAATGACTACCATAACTTAGATTTGCTGTCAGTTCAAAGCGTTTGTCTCAGTCTTTGTGGCAACTACTTTGATCGTAATTTGTAAAATTGACCGTTCTAAACTCAATTTCACCCCTTACTTACAATGGAACCTGGTAAAATTTAGAAAGTAAAATGAATTACTTAGTCTTCTCTATGACTAGTGTCTGTGTTTATATAATGCATTCCTTAGCTCAAGCAAGTGGCTAGTTACAGAAAGTAAGAAGAAATTATGTGTCTTTGTTATCCTGAAGATAGCAAAATGGAGTCTGCGCTGTTCTGAGTAACTCTGGCAATATACACTTTTAATTTCTTTCTTAGCACAAAATGTCTGCCGATATAAATATCCTGACATGATATAGGTATAGAGAGGTAGTATGAAATGTACTTACAATATATTGAGCATTCTTCTCTGCTCAATTTTGAGCGTATGGGTGGTATAATCCCCACCTAAGGATTTTTCCTAAATCCGAGTTGGTTCAGGTTAGTCAGGTATAAAAATTTAAATTAAATAAAATTAGGAATGTGGCAATAAAATGTTTTATGCCAAAATTCCTTTATTATAACAATATAAAATTATTAAAACTAGAACTAGACCGTAGAAAGGATGCTCCTAGCGCTCACCAAAGGACCATCAGCACCGTAGACACCATAACTACTGCATAGACACCATAAGCACTGCAGACTCAACAAACCGCTGCTGCTGGGCTAGGATCTCACCGTCTGCTATCCACCCTGGACCTACGACCAGGCTCCAGGTTCCAGTAGGTGAACCTCTTCCTTCTGTAGAGCGAAGCAGGAACAGGAACAAGAGCTCTTACAAGAGCTCAGTAGCTAAGGGAGTATGAAGAGCATAGCAATCCCTGTAGTGACTATAGCTGTCCCCTACAAACATGAGTCAAGGCTGCAAGTTAGAGGGTCAAGTCATTCTGTTTATTGGCACACAAAGAACCTTCTTTTATGCAGGTTTCCCTGAGATAGGACCACCCACAGGGTTTTACACAACAACCAATCATACACGTACATTACAGAAACACTCCCAGCAATTACACACAAAAATCCTCCCCCTCTGCCTGTGATCTAATTATGGTACACAATGGGTTAACATAATTAAACACAGGCAGTAAAAATACAGTTTTTATAAATATCCTGTAACTTTAAAACCACACATCCAATCTTCATAAATGACATATTTAGAATCAGCAACCTTCAAATAGAAACATAACCAAAAATAAGCCAAATCCATCCAGGGATTAAAAAGTTAGCTGGAGGTCCCTTTATGACCGACCGCAAGCACATTTTTCTGCCCAAAACAGTTCCATAGATTTGGGACTTAGTCTCTGCCGCAGAAAGTTCAGTATGGGAGAAGGTGGGGCTCAACGGTGTTCGCGGAAATGTGTAGCCGATTTTAGTTCGTTGAATTTGGCTACACATACCGCTGACCTCGTTAGAATGAACAAAGATGGCCGCCGCCACGTGTTTGGCAAACGAACAAAGGCCACCCAGCATTGTCAATTAAGCTGCGGTTAACCGCAGCTTCTGGGAGGTAAATTGCAGACACACTCCAATACAGGTGGTCTACCTGTGTGGTACTTGGTTCAGTAAGCCCCATTTACTGAACCAAATGGGAAATAGCCAGGCACAAAGGGTTTTAACCAGGTCTGGGGACACTGGGGACACCGTCCAAAAGGGGCAGTGTCCCAAACAAGTCTGGGGACACCGTCTTAAAGGGGCAGTGTCCCCATTTTCCCTATGCCCCAAAAAAGTGCTTAAAGGGCCAGCACCAGTCCCATAACAAGTGCATAAGCCCCAATATGCCCACAGACTGTCTTAAAGGGCCATACACACCCAATAAAAAGTCCATAAGTTTTCACAATCTCCCAGGGGCCATAGTCATGCAGAAGGAGGCTGGCAAATAGGCTTCTCCACAACCCAGGGAAGCGGGGCAATTTGTCATTTAAAGAGCCAGTTACGAATGACAGTAACACTGCTGTAAGTTACAAGTGGCACTGGTAGGTTATTAAAGGAACAATCGAGGCACAATAACCACTGCAGCTCTCTGTAGTGGTTATGGTTCCATAGCACCCTCCCAGAGTAAGTAGCCAAACTGTTTAAGAACGGTTTGACAACTTACCTGTGGTCTGCCAGATTAGGGGGCTGTAGTAGGGGATATGGCCCGTATTATGGAATAGGGGCAGTAGTGTGTGTGGGATGTAGTGGCTTTGTGAAAGGTGCAGTGTATGTAAGGGGTGCAATGTGATAATATTCCATATTAAGAATGACTGATTGATTGATCACTATTGAGCTATTACAGATAGTCAAGATGGTGCCAGTACACAGTCATGAAAATGTTTATAACCACAAAACGGTTCACGAGATAGTTATGAGAACAGAGCTAGCTTTTTAGATAGTTATGACAATAGAGATATTAACCACACAGATCTGGCAGTGACGTTGTTGTGGGATTGAAAGTCTGGCCAACTGCAGGTCCCATCCAATGCTTTTGCAAGGTCTTTGCTGGGCTGCACTGATAAGATTTGGTGGAAAAGTACACACTATTCACCCCTTTTGATTATTACGTTTCTTATAAAAGACAAGTAAACTTGGCACTTGTTGGAGTCAGTGGCGGATCCAGAGCCTGATCTCGGGAGGGGCACTTGTAGATTATTTAAAGAAATAATCCAGACACAATAACCACTACAGCTCAGTGTAGTGGTTATGGTGTCAATAGTGCCGGGACCCCCTCCCACAGTAAGTAGTCAAACCGTTTAAGAACAGTCACAAATCCTACCCGGAATCTGGCTGTGGCAAAACGGGCTCGTAGTAAGGTATAGGGACAGTGGTGTGTGTGGAGGGAAAACGCAGTGTAAGGGGTGCAGGTGGTGTGTGTGTGTGTGAAGGTTGTAGTGTGTGAGTGAGGCTGCAGTGTATGTCACTGGGATGCAGGTATGTGTAACAGCTGCAGTGCAGCATTGCAGTGTGTGTGTATGTGGGGGGCAGGCTGTGTGGCATGGGGAGCAGTGTGTGCATGGGGGGCAGTTTGCGTATGCATGGGCAGTTTGTGTAAAGGGCGTGGCAGTGTGTGTGTGTGGGTTGGGGGGGGGGCAGTTTGTGTGTAAGGGATGGGCAGTTTTGTGTGTATGGCGGTGTGTATGGGGGGGGCAGGTGGATAAAAGTGTGTGGCAGTGTTTGAGGCATGGGGGGCAGTGTGTGTGTGGGGGCAGTGTGTGTGTATGGGGGGCAGTATGTGTGTATGGGGGCAGTATGTGTGTGTATGGGGGGCAGTTTGTGTGTATGGGGGGCAGTTTGTGTGTATGAGGGGCAGTTTGTGTGAATGGGGGGGCAGTGTGTGTGAATGGGGGGGCAGTTTGTGTGTATGGGGGGCAGTATAGGGGGCAATGTATGTGTGTGTGATCAGGGTATGGTGGTTTTTTTTTTATTATATAATATTTTTTAATTTAATTAAAATAAATAAATATTCTATGTCCCCCCTCCCTTCTTACCTTTACTGGGGAGGAGGGGGGACAGATTTCGTTCCCTGGTGGTCCCAGTGGTGATTCATTGGTGGTCCCAGTGCTGAGAGTGAACTCTAACCCGCACTCCCGGGCTAGAGTTCACTCTCGCGAGATTTGGAGCGTTGCCGTGGTAACCGTGGCAACGCTCCAAATCTCGCGAGAGGAGGACCCGGAGGAGCTGCAGACTGAGCTCCGGGTCCTCCATCTCCCTCCCCTGCCGGCTGTCAGCACAGTGCCTGCGGACCGGGGAGGGAGAGCTCTGATCTCCCTCCGGTCCGCAGGCACATTGCAGGGCTAGCACTTGCATGTGCAGGCAGGGGAGGGAGACCGGCGGATTTCTCGGGGGGGGCAATTGCCCCGTTGCCCCCCCCCTGGATCCGCCACTGGTTGGAGTATTACCCACCTGTATTATGGAGGCATTGCTGTCTCTGCTGATTTCCCAGTAAGAGAGGTCCACTTCAAGCCTCACTGCCAGTTTTCTCAGTTTAGTGCAGCAAGCCTCTCTTATGGTGATGTATTAAGCTGTTTTTATTAAAGGGACACTATAGTCACCTGAACAACTTTAGCTTAATGAAGCAGTTTTGGTATATAGAACATGCCCCTGCAGCCTCACTGCTCAATCCTCTGCCATTTAGGAGTTAAATCCCTTTGTTTATGAACCCTAGTCACACCTCCCTGCATGTGACTTGCACAGCCTTCCATAAACACTTCCTGTAAAGAGAGAGCCCTATTTAGGCTTTCTTTATTGCAAGTTCTGTTTAATTAAGATTTTCTTATCCCCTGCTATGTTAATAGCTTGCTAGACCCTGCAATAGCCTCCTTTATGTGATTAAAGTTCAATTTAGAGATTGAGATACAATTATTTAAGGTAAATTACATCTGTTTGAAAGTGAAACCAGTTTTTTTTCCATGCAGGCTCGGTCAATCATAGCCAGGGGAGGTGTGGCTAGGGCTGCATAAACAGAAACAAAGTGATTTAACGCCTAAATGACAGTGAATTGAGCAGTGCAATTGCAGGGGAATGATCTATACACTAAAACTGCTTTATTTAGCTAAAGTAATTTAGGTGACTATAGTGTTCCTGTAAGCTTTGTTAGTCAATAAAGTTTGTATTGATTATTTACAAGTACTTGATGTCCGTGTTTTCCCCTTTCTCAAATACTCAATTCACTCATCCCGAATAGTGTTTTGGTGCCCACCAATATCTTTAAAAACCTTAGGGTAATTGATTATTGCTTTTTGATATTGGCGCTTCATGAAATTAATGATTAGGTGCAGTGACGGTGTGAGGAGTACAGTGTGCGAGAGGTACAGTGTCTGTGTGTGGGGTGCAGTGTGCATGAGGGCTGCAATGTCTGTGTGAGCGGTACAGTGTCTGTGTGTGGGGTGCAGTGTGCATGAGGGCTGCAATGTCTGTGCGAGTAGTACAGTGTCTGTGTGTGGGGTGCAGTGTGCATGAGGGCTGCAATGTCTGTGCGAGTAGTACAGTGTCTGTGTGTGGGAGGCAGTGTGCATGAGGGCTGCAATGTCTGTGCGAGCGGTACAGTGTCTGTGTGTGGGAGGCAGTGTGCATGAGGGCTGCAATGTCTGTGCGAGTGGTACAGTGTCTGTATGTGGGGTGCAGTGTGCATGAGGGCTGCAATGTCTGTGTGGTACAGTGTCTGTATGTGGGGTGCAGTGTGCATGAGGGCTGCAATGTCACCAATGTGGTACAGTGTCTGTATGTGGGGTGCAGGCATGAGGGGCTGCAATGTCTGTCTGCAGTGGTACAGTGTGCATGAGGGGCTACAATGTCACAATGCTTGGCCAGCGGTACAGTGTCTGTGTGTGGGGGTGCAGTGTGCATGAGGGGCTGCAATGTCTGTCACAGGAAGGTACAGTGTCTGTGTGTGGGAGGCAGTGTGCATGAGGGCTGCAATGTCTGTGCAGTGGTACAGTGTCTGTATGTAAGGTGCAGTGTGCATGAGGGGCTGCAATGTGTGTCACTAAGCGGTACAGTGTCTGTATGTGGGGTGCAGTGTGCATGAGGGGCTGCAATGTCTGTGTGGGAATTTTGATATCTGTATGTGGGGTGCAGTGTGCATGAGGGCTGCAATGTCTGTGCGAGTGGTACAGTGTGCATGAGGGCTGCAATGTCTGTGCGAGCGGTACAGTGTGCATGAGGGCTGCAATGTCTGTGCGAGAGGTACAGTGTCTGTGTGTGGGGTGCAGTGTGCATGAGGGCTGCAATGTCTGTGCGAGAGGTACAGTGTCTGTGTGTGGGAGGCAGTGTGCATGAGGGCTGCAATGTCTGTGCGAGTGGTACAGTGTCTGTGTGTGGGGTGCAGTGTGCATGAGGGCTGCAATGTCTGTGCGAGAGGTACAGTGTCTGTGTGTGGGGTGCAGTGTGCATGAGGGCTGCAATGTCTGTGCGAGCAGTACAGTGTCTGTATGTGGGGTGCAGTGTGCATGAGGGCTGCAATGTCTGTGCGAGTGGTACAGTGTACATGAGGGCTGCAATGTCTGTGTGAGGGTTACAGTGTCTGTGTGTGTGGTGTAGTGTGCATGAGGGCTGCAATGTCTGTGCGAGTGGTACAGTGTCTGTGTGTGGGGTGCAGTGTGCATGAGGGCTGCAATGTCTGTGCGAGTGGTACAGTGTGCATGAGGGCTGCAATGTCTGTGCAAGCGGTACAGTGTCTGTGTGTGGGGTGCAGTATGCATGACGGCTGCAATGTCTGTGCGAGTAGTACAGTGTCTGTATGTGGGGTGCAGTGTGCATGAGGTACAGTGTCTGTGTGTGGGGTGCAGTGTGCATGAGGGCTGCAATGTCTGTGTGAGCGGTACAGTGTCTGTGTGTGGGGTGCAGTGTGCATGAGGGCTGCAATGTCTGTGCGAGTAGTACAGTGTCTGTGTGTGGGGTGCAGTGTGCATGAGGGCTGCAATGTCTGTGCGAGTAGTACAGTGTCTGTGTGTGGGAGGCAGTGTGCATGAGGGCTGCAATGTCTGTGCGAGCGGTACAGTGTCTGTGTGTGGGAGGCAGTGTGCATGAGGGCTGCAATGTCTGTGCGAGTGGTACAGTGTCTGTATGTGGGGTGCAGTGTGCATGAGGGCTGCAATGTCTGTGTGGTACAGTGTCTGTATGTGGGGTGCAGTGTGCATGAGGGCTGCAATGTCTGTGTGAGCGGTACAGTGTCTGTGTGTGGGGTGCAGTGTGCATGAGGGCTGCAATATCTGTGTGAGCGGTACAGTGTGTGTGTGGGGTGCAGTGTGCATGAGGGCTGCAATGTCTGTGTGAGTGGTACAGTGTCTGTGTGTGGGGTGCAGTGTGCATGAGAGCTGCAATGTGTGTGAGCGGTACAGTGTCTGTATGTGGGGTGCAGTGTGCATGAGGGCTGCAATGTCTGTGTGAGTGGTACAGTGTCTTTGTGTGGGAGGCAGTGTATGTGAATATGTAGCGACTTATTGTGCATGTGTGGGTAGCTTAAAGCAAATATATATTTTCAAATTAATTTAATATACTTGATATTCTTCCCTCCTCCCTTCTTACCTTTGCCAAGGGAGGGGGGACATGTCCTGTAATCCCTGGCGGTCTTAGTCGTGAGTGAACTCTAGCTTGTAGCTTGTGAGGTTAGAGTTCATTCTCGTGAGATCCAGAGCATTGCCATGGTAACCACAATTTCCCCATTGCTCCCTTCTGGGTCCGCCACTGCTTAGACTTCAGACCACTAAAATAATGTGTCTAGTAAATACCCATCACATGGTGGGTTTAGGACGATCACTCTCAGAGGCTCCCAAGATTATAAATTAGGAAGTGCAAGGGCTCCAAAAAAGCCACAAGGTATGAATGCTGAATAATATACAGCTCGAGCTCGACATTTCTAATGTTTAACTCACTCTCTTGCCATTGGTGAGGGGTAGAAACTACAAAGACCTAAAATCAACAGCTCCACTTTAATATCAGCCAAAGCTGTGCTCCACATGGTGACTGATTGCCAAGGATCTCTGGGGTAATAATGCATATTCCCACTGCTTTTCAAATCACAACAGACCATATAGGAAAATCCATTAATACAGTGATCTATCAGGATGAGAAGACACCAACATGTAGGTTTTATTGGACTTCAACTGTAACGCAATACTGAAAAGAGAATTACCCAGGAGAGCAGTTTACTTCAGTAGGCTCTAAGATCCATGCACAGGCTCTAATAACACTGTGCCTTTACAGTAACATCTTCCATTGCTCTCCTAGTACAAAGCAAGCAATAGGTTATACAGTAATGTATATGGTGTGTTCTGCTGGGGATCCCCCTTGTGGAGTAGGTCAGCAACTATAAAACACAGACAACACAAAAGAAACGCCATATATTCTCTCATATTGTTTAGATTGGTGATGACATGAAACATGATCTGTACACGGACCATCTCTTTTAAACTAAATTAATAACAAATCTCAATTCATTTACAGATAAATATTTATACAGGACAGCGATACAGAAGTTTGACTGTCAGCGTCCACGACAACGATTCTCACTTCATATCGTTGGTTACCGGACTCTCAGTAATAACGTCTCAATACATTTTATTCTGCCACGGGAGCAATGTATAGTATTAGCAACTCTCTCTAACATTAGCACAAGGGATTCGAATTCTTTATCCGATTTCAGATTCCGCAGGAGACTGCCAACCATTTTTCTCCAATATAGGCTTTGATTTAAAATTTTTTGGATTTTTAAGCTTCCCAAAATGATTTAATATTCTGAAAAATATTTTAATATACTTTTATATGATTAATATTTTGAAATTTTTTTTATTTGAAAAGCTTATCCCAAAAATATTAAATTAAGGCCATAAGTTCTAATAAGAGTTCATCCTTTCAAAAGCTTAAGAATCTGAAAGCCCTATCAACACGGAAACAGGTAAATTCACTGGATTTTATGAAAATACCACAAATGTTTTATAGCAATTGGTAAAACATTTAGGATCCATGCCTCCTGGCTTTTGTGCTGCATGTCCCGACTAAGTGTAGAAATCCCTATCTTACTTGGATATAAATCCAGCCTTGTTTGGTATCACAGTTCTTAATGGAAATGTCTCGTTAATCTGTTGTTGCTTCTTCAGTGTGAATCTTCTGATGCCTATGAAGACTTGAGCTACAAGAAAAACGTATTCCGCATTCAAAGCACAAGAACTTTTCCCCTGTGTGAACTCTCTCGTGTTTTGCAAGGTCCGACTTGTGAATAAACTTTTCATCACATAAGGAACATTCAAAAAACTTTGGTTCTGGTTTTGGCTCCAGGTGAACTTTCTGGTGCACAAGAAGGTTGGAATATTTAATGAAACATTTTCCGCAGACCGCGCACGCAAACTGCGTTCTTCCTCTATGGGCTTTTCTATGTATCACAAGCTGAGCCTTGTGAGCAAAGCGATAGCCACAATCCCGGCACGGGTAGGTTTTCACAGCTGTGTGGCTCTTCTGATGTCGAGTAAGGTGTGCACTCTGCGTGTAAGACTTGTTACATTCTGTACAGACATAAGGACGCTCCCCGGTGTGTACACGCTGGTGTCTAACCAGATTTGAATATCTGTCAAAAAACATTCCACATTCAGAGCAAATGAAGCTTTTATCACCTTTTGGACCTTTCTGATGACTTGTTTGACAATTGACACTGTCCGATACAAAAGAAAAATCTTCCAGGTTATTGCTGTAATCATATGTACTCTCTAATAATTGTGCTCTTTGCGTTTCCATTAAGTCATTACTAACGATTTCATCACTCTCATCAGAGCTAAAATTTGTCATTCGTGTATTGCTATAAGTACCAGGGGCTGCATCATCTTCTGTATCATCTTCTCCTGCAACCACTGTTGAATATACTGGCTCGGTATATTCTTGGTGTGTACCAGCAGAGGATTCTGGGAGACTTTCTTCTTCACATGAGTTTGAGTCATCATTTAAGACCGCCGAATTCTCCAGGCTTATGCTTTCCGTATTAATGATGATCTCATCACTTTGGGCAAGAGTTATTTCTTCCATCACAAGTTCTGGTGAACTAAGTGGACTGTGGTGTCCTTCAAGGGAATTCTGAACACGTTCAGTTTGGTCAAGAATGAAATTTTCCATAGAAAGCTCAGGCAAACCAAGGTTAGGTGATGTGTTTTCCAAAAAGAGATCTAAACAGAGAAAAACACATATTAAATACTTTAGAAAAAACAGAAAAAAATCAGCGCTAAATAGCCACAATATATGAAGGCTGCACTCCTATAAAGGGAATCCCCTACAATTCCCCAAAGATTGGAAGAACACAGAAAAAACAGTACAGTAAGAATGCGCCTAAAAATATACTAAAATATATAAAATGCGTAATAAAATAGTGTATAAAATATAAAAACAAAAATAGTTCAAAAACTTATCAAAGTTTGTAATGAATAGTCCCACGTAAAGGTAAAAACCTTTACCTTTTTTACCTTTACGTGGGACTATTCATTACAAACTTTGATAAGTTTTTGAACTATTTTTGTTTTTATATTTTATACACTATTTTATTACGCATTAAATACTTTAGTAGCATGTTTATATTTGCTGTGATAGAGGACATAGATGTCTGCATATATGACAGCTAACAACAAAACAATAAACAGATGATGACAAATGAACCAAATCAGTACATAAAAAATAATTATGACCGAATTTGGAATCTAAAAATATTTCAAAATGCAACAAAAATTAACACCTTGACCACTAGTCATCACAAACTATCTTGGGTTATATCAATGTTGACAAATAAACACCATTACACAGGGCTCAAACATTCCACGCATACAGGGCAGAGTGACGACTACGCGCACACAGTAATGACACGCCGCGCAGGCAGTGACGATAGGCCACGCACACAAAGCAGACAGTGAGGATACGTGGAGCACACAGGGCAGACAGTGAGAGTACGCAGGGCACACAGCGAAGACAATGGCGATCCAACGTGCACACAGCGATGATACTCTGAGCACAGACAGTGACATGCCGCGCACACAGTACGGACAGCGGCGATATGTGGAGCACACAGAGCAGACAGTGACGATACGCGAAGCACACAGCGCAGACAGTGACGATACGCCGTGCTGACAGTGACGATACGCGGAGCACACAGAGCAGACAGTGACGATACGCAAAGCACACAGCGCAGACAGTGACGATACACGGAGCACACAGCGCAGACAGTGACGATACGCGGAGCACGCAGCGCAGACAGTGACGATACGCCGCGCTGACAGTGACGATACATGGAGCACACAGCGCAGACAGTGACGATACGTGGAGCACACAGCGCAGACAGTGAATATACCCAGAACACACAGCGCAGACAATGACAATACCCGGAACACACTGCGCAGACAGTGATGATACGTGGAACACACAGCACAGACGGTGAAATGCAGCGCTGACAATGACGGCACGCGGAGCGCACAGCGTAGACAGTGACGGCACGCGGAGCACACAGCGCAGACAGTGACAATACGCGGAACACACAGCGCAGACGGTGACCATACGCCAAGCAGACAGTGACGATACGCCGCACTGACAGTGACGAAACGCGGAGCACAAAGCGCAGAGAGTGATGATACGCTGAGTACACAGCGCAGACAGTGAATATACGCGGAGCACACAGAACAGACAGTGACGATACGTAAAGCACACAGCGCAGACAGCAACGATACGTGGAACACACAGCGCAGACAGCAACGATACGCGGAACACACAGCGCAGACAGCAACGATACGCGGAACACACAGCGCAGACAGTGACGGCACGCGGAGCACACACAGCGCAGACAGCGACGGCACGTGGCCCGCACACAGCACAGACAGTGACGGCACGCGGAGCACACAAAGCGCAGACAGTGACGGCACGCGGAGCGCACAGCGCAGACAGTGACAGCACGCGGAGCGCACACAGCCCAGACAGTGACGGCACGCGGAGCACACACAGCGCAGACAGTGACGGCACGCGGAGCGCACAGCGCAGACAGTGACAGCACGCGGAGCGCACACAGCCCAGACAGTGACGGCACGCGGAGCACACACAGCGCAGACAGTGACGGCACGCGGAGCGCACAGCGTAGACAATGACGGCATGCGGAGTGCACAGCGCAGACAGTGACGGCATGCGGAGCGCACACAGCGCAGCCAGTGACGGCACGCGGAGCGCACACAGCGCAGACAGCGACGGCACGCGGAGCGCACAGCGCAGACAGTGACGGCACGAGGAGCGCACAGCGCAGACAGTGACGGCACGAGGAGCGCACAGCGCAGACAGTGACGGCATGCGGAGCGCACACAGCGCAGCCAGTGACGGCACGCGGAGCGCACACAGCGCAGACAGCGACGGCACGCGGAGCGCACAGCGCAGACAGTGACGGCACGCGGAGCGCACAGCGCAGACAGTGACGGCATGCGGAGCGCACACAGCGCAGCCAGTGACGGCACGCGGAGCGCACAGCGCAGACAGTGACGGCACGCGGAGCGCACAGCGCAGACAGTGACGGCACGCGGAGCGCACAGCGCAGACAGTGAAGGCACGCGGAGCGCACAGCGCAGACAGTGACGGCACGCGGAGCGCACAGCGCAGACAGTGACGGCACGCGGAGCGCACACAGCGCACACAGCTGAGGGTGCTGGGTGTTAGAATGCTGGGATAGCAGGTTAGTACTCTGTCTCTGACCCCACCCACCGATTACAGATCGCCAGTGACGCCACTATTGCAGTGATGACGTCATGTGATGTAATTACCGTGAGGCCCCGCTGTCACAGCT
>OW240922.1:6716747-6729154 GCA_933207985.1 Pelobates cultripes | reverse complement strand
TGCAGGTAATGGGGTGCTGGGTGTGAGGGGGTACTGCAGGTAATGGGGTGCTGGGTGTGAGGGGGTACTGCAGGTAATGGGGTGCTGGGTGTGAGGGGTACTAGCCTCCTGCCTTCCGACTATGGCCCCTGTGCTGATAGCTATATTTTCCCCAGCAGAAAGGTTTATTTGTGTATTTCTGCCGGGGCGTTCTGGACTTTCAGTATGGTAGTAGTGCTACCCCAGATAGCTATGCCATGGAGCCTATTTGTGTAACAAAAGACTATGGAAAAGACTTTGGCTCCATGGCGATTGAATTGTATGTATGTGATCTGAGCGCCATTCCATAATAATGTGCGCTCAGATCTAAGCTACCTGGGGATATGTTGCAGGTATATGTTTTATGTAGGAATTGTAACATTGTGTAATTTTATGTGTTTTTGTAACCATGTGGTTAATGGAGTCTTGCCTCTGTCCAGGATTATAAGTTGATTACTTCCCAATTATCTCCAGGGTAGAGAGGAGGGATTGTGATGTCACTGTGGGAGTGTTTTGTTTGTATTGTCTGTGATTGGTTATACTGGGTCCCACCCTGTGGGATGTCCCCTTCATGGGGACTTGCATAAAAGCCAGTGTGTGGTCATTAAAAACAGATCATCTTGTACCTTTCTTGAAGCCTTGGCTCATGTTTGGGGGATTGGAGAAATACACTCTGGGGATTGCTATAATCACTATACTCCCCAGTGTATGATCACTAAGTTTTGCTAAGAGCTTGTTCCTGTTCCTGCTCCCTGGGGAAAGAGAGGTTCACCCACTGGAAGCTGGATCCTGGCCTTGGGTCCAGGCTGGGTGGAGACAGCGAGACCCTGGTGCACCTGCATCGCTGGAAGTGGGGTCTGCAGTGCTGATGGTGTCGGTTGGAGTGCTTGGAGTCCTCAACGAGCACTAGGAGCATCGATTGGCGGAGGTACTCAGTCGGAGTGCCAACGGTCCATCACAGCAGGTAATGGGGTGCCCGGTGTGAGGGAGTACTGCAGGTAATTGGGTGCTGGGTGTGAGGGAGTACTGCAGTTGATGGGGTGCTGGGTGTGAGGGAGTACTGCAGGTAATGGGGTGCTGGGTGTGAGGGAGTACTGCAGGTAATGGGGTGCTGGGTGTGAGGGAGTACTGCAGGTAATGGGGTGCTGGGTGTGAGGGAGTACTGCAGGTAATGGGGTGCTGGGTGTGAGGGAGTACTGCAGGTAATGGGGTGCTGGGTGTGAGGGAGTACTGCAGGTAATGGGGTGCTGGGTGTGAGGGAGTACTGCAGGTAATGGGGTGCTGGGTGTGAGGGAGTACTGCAGGTAATGGGGTGCTGGGTGTGAAGGAGTACTGCAGGTAATGGGGTGCTGGGTGTGAAGGAGTACTGCAGGTAATGGGGTGCTGGGTGTGAAGGGGTACTGCAGGTAATGGGGTGCTGGGTGTGAAGGGGTATTGCAGGTAATGGGGTGCTGGGTGTGAAGGGGTACTGCAGGTAATGGGGTGCTGGGTGTGAAGGAGTACTGCAGGTTGTAGCGGAGAGCTGGTCTTTCACAGGATAACTCCACTAAAGATCCCAGTAAGGCTCAGGAACAAGTTATAAAACACCACAGGAGAATAATCACAGCATGCAATGTAATCCACGAATATCCCAATACGGATCACAATGACTGGACGACACACAGCATCAGGAGCAGAACTGACTTTTAATGCACACAACTTCCTTATAAAGCATTCTCCCATGCAAGGGAGGGATTTGCAATAATTAGTACAGTAGCCAATCCTCCACGAGTTGCCACCCACACATCTCCTCCCCTTAGTGTGACACATAATCCCCTTATGCAGGACACAAATTCCCTGAGTTTCTGGATGTACCCGTAAACATAGGGGTACCCCTTTAAATGTTACATCCCCTGGTAGCCCTGATCTGGGTGAGACACATATCCAAAAATCACCCAAATCGGACCAGGGGTTCGGGAAATTTATGGAAGTACTAAAATGACCGACCGCACTGAGTTTACCAGCTGAATAAGGCTCCATGCATTTTGGCCCTGCTGTCGGTCACACAAAAGGGAATGTAACACGCGAATGACTTGTGTTAGGAGAGCGGGGGAGGTTTCGTGTAATTACCCTTGTTTGTGGGATTCAAACTACCGAACGAGAAGCCGTTCGGTAGTTTGCATACGAATTGGCTGCAGTGTGGAGGTCTCACCGGTGTTTGCCTAACTGAGTGTCCGATTTGAGTTCCAGACACTCGACGGCAAAACACCGCTGTTCGGGAGTTTTAAAATGGCCGCCATGTGTTCGTCTCCCGAATGGCTGCCGCCCAGAGAACAAAGGACCCACTACACGAACCGCCAATTACCCGTTTGCAACATTGTTGCGAACAGCAATTGGAGGCACAATGATTACTGGGGTGGTCTGATTGTTCAGTAGTTTAATTCGCATAATACTGGAGTGATTCTACCGAACAATCAGCGAATGCTACATACAATTCACATATACAGATTACAATTTAACCGAATACATAGATGTGACAAGACTAATCTCGCCACATTGCATTGGAGAAGCCTGGTTGCTCGCCTGTTGCCTTTGGATTATGGCCCCATGTTAAAAGGCTTGATTTTCCCCTGCAAAGACAAGAAAGCCGGGTCATTTGGTACTTGCCCTGTTTGAGCGGTGATACCCCAGATAGCTATGCCATGGAGCCCATTCGTATAATGAAAGACTATGGGAAAGACTTTGGCTCCATGGCAATTGAACTGTATATGTGTGCTCTGAGCGCCATTCAGTAATAATGTGCGCTCAGATCTGAGCTATCTGGGGATATGTTGAATGTACCTGTTTTGTGCAATGGCTGCACAGGTTTATATTTTTATGTGTTTTATTGTCTTTTGCTGCCATGTGTTAAATGGAGTTTTGCCTCTGTCCTTGGAGATAATTGGATTACTTCTAATTATCTCCAGGATAGACTCTGTGGAACTGGTTTTGGGCAGAAAAGCCTTGCTTCCTTTGGTCACAAAGGACTACTGTTACGGTACCCTCAGCATCAGATGCACAAACCGCCGTTTAGCAAATCCTCCCCTCTCACAATAACATAGGCTGCATGCGTATCAAGTACAAGCATGCGAACCGTAAGCAGGGGAACGCTGGAAACTCACGAACGGGATCAGTACAGGCACCTCTCTTCACGAGCTCCAAATGCACGAATCGCCAATATTAGCTGAACGAATATATCTCCCAAGCGGCTAATAATCCCATCCGGCAGTCTCTAGTAGTCGGTAATAAATCCCCCCCAATAACGAGACCAAGCTCCGCATTGAGGGTTAAACATGAACTGGATTTACTGTGGGCTACCTGCCCGTATTTATGCAGGTCTCCCACTTGGTGGACACTGCCCTAGGGGACCAAATGGGAGACTGTAACAATAGACAGGTTAGGACCCACAGACACAGCATATTCCCAGCATGCATTAGTATTTCCTCCCCTCTGCCCTGGAGATAATTGAGAAGTAATTCAATTATCTCCAGGACAAGGACAAATCACCATTTTAAATTCAACACAGAAAAACATATAAAAATATATAACTTTACATCTGTCGAATGCTACCCATTCGTATCACATATCCCCAGATAGCCTGGATCTGAGGGCATATTATTGGCGAATAGCGCTCAGATCCCATACGTATAGTTCAATCGCCATGGAGTCAAAGTCTATTACAGTCCTTCGGTATGCAATTGACTCCATGGGGAGGCTATCTTGGGTAAGTCCGTTCGTGTGTTTAAACCTCCCGAATGGCTGGTGTTCGCATCCTTCTGTCGATTGAGAAGGGAGGTCGACGGCTTCAGCGGTGTTCGGTAGAAAAAGTGTCCGTTTTCAGTTCCATGAAATCCATGCCGAACACCGCTGGTCTTTCGCATGGTTTAAAATGGCCACAGCCTCGTGGTCGACATACGAATGACGACCACCCGGTATTCGGTTCTTAATTGAGAAGTGTCTGCGGTTAACCACAACGTTCTAATTGGGATCAAGAGGTTAACCAGCAGCATACTTCTCTTCTGGGTGGCCGTTCGTTCTGTAGTTTTGTTCAGCGGAAAAGTCAATTCACTGAACAGAGGCATACGAACGGGTAATTCCACGAAAAGGCAAAACAGACGAACCAGCAATCAGTCTTTACACAGATGGATCCGTCACACGGCTCCCCCCTTGTGGAACACTCCGGCAGACCCGGCTTGACCCTGTGGCGGGTCAACTTGGGGATGACCGGACTAGGAGGAAAAAGGGACGTCGGTTTGCCGGGACAATCCAGCCACATTCCCGTTCTGCTCACCGGGTCGGTAGCTGATGGTGAAGTTGTAAGGTTGTAGAGCTAAACTCCACCGCAGCAGTCTACCATTGTCTCCTGAGACCCGGTTAAGCCAGACAAGGGGATTGTGGTCCGTGATAAGAGACAAATCCTGCCCGTACAAATAAGGGCTCAATTTCTTCAATGCCCAGACCAGGGCTAAACATTCTTTCTCCACTGCCGCATAACTCACTTCCCGGGATATGCGACAGGGTGCTCTCCATCTTCCCCGACCTGGCTCAGCACAGCCCCCAGTCCATACATGGAAGCATCTGTGTGAACGAGAAAACATTTGTTAGGGACTGGGGCAGCCAGGACAGGGGCATTCACAAGAGCTTGCTTCAGTGCCTGAAACGCAGCTTCACAAGCTGGAGACCACAGGACCTGCTTAGGTAAATTCTTCTTAGTCAGATCAGTCAAGGGCTTAGCAATAGTGCTGTAGTCGGGGACAAAGCGTCAGTAATACCCTGCCGTTCCCAGGAAGGCCAGCACTTGGGTCTTGGTGATAGGTGTGGGCCAGTTAGCTACAGCTTCTACCTTGGCCGGCTCGGGTCTCTGGCTCCCACATCCTACCCTGTGACCCAAGTACTGTACTTCTGCCATGCCTAGATGGCACTTGTCTGGCTTCAAGGTCAGGCCCGGGGCCCCAATTTTGTCCAGAACCACCCTTACGTGTACCAGGTGTTCTTCCCAAGACTCACTGTAGACCACACTGTCATCCAGGTATGCACATGCAAATTCCTGGAAGCCATCGAGGAGCCTATCCACCATACGCTGGAAGGTAGCCGGAGCATTCTTCATCCCAAATGGCATGACCTTAAACTGGTACAGACCAAATGGGGTGACGAATGCCGACTTAGGGATAGCATCCTCGGCCAGGGGGATCTGCCAATACCCCTTACACAGGTCTATGGTGGTCAGATAGCGCCCCCTGGGAATGCGGTCTAATAACTCGTCTACCTGGGGCATCGGGTAGGCGTCAATGGTGGTCCGTTCGTTGAGCCGCCTGTAGTCTACACAGAACCGGGTGGTCCCATCTTTCTTAGGCACCAGGACTACAGGCGAGGCCCAAGGGCTGTCTGAGTGCTCGATGACGCCAAGCCTGGCCATCTCCTGTATCTCCTTCCGCATTCCTTCCCGGACTGCTTCAGGGATACGATAGGGGGGCTGTCGTAGGGGACTCTGTCCGGGTGTCTCTACCTTGTGTACAGGTTTGGTAGTGTAGCCGGGTTCTTGGGAGAACGTCGCCTGCTTCTCCCACAGAAGCTGTCTTGCCTGTACCTTCTCTGTGGGGCTTAACCGGTCCCCTAGCTGTACAAGACTAGTGAGATCAGTCTGGGGGTCCTTCTCTAGTAGGTCGGGCAAGGGTAAATTCTCGGGGTCGTTGGCAGCTGGGTCACAAACTGCAGCGACATCCTCTGGTCTCTCCTGATACTCCTTCAGCATGTTCACATGAAAGGATCGCTGAATTCTTTCATCTGAACAGCTGGCTATAAGGTAGGTAGTATCACACACCTGAGCTAATACCTTATACGGGCCCTGCCAAGATGCTTGCATCTTGTTCGTCTTCACAGGCTTGAGCACTAGAACCTTTTGCCCAACCTGAAAGACCCGCTGTCGGGCACCCCGATCGTACCACCTCTTCTGCCTCCCCTGGGCTGCCTGGAGATTCTCCCTTACTATCAGGGACAGTTTCTCCATGCGGTCCCGGAGTTCCAGCACGTAGGGCACGATGGGGGTTCCCTCTTGCTCTGTCTCTCCCTCCCAGTGTCCTCGAATGAGATCTAGGGGTCTGCGGACCCTTCTCCCATAGAGTAGCTCAAAGGGAGAGAACCCAGTAGATACCTGGGGCACCTCTCTGTATGCAAATAGCAGATGAGGCAGGAATCGCTCCCAGTCTCTGCAAGTGTCAGTAAAGGTCCTCAACATCTGTTTGAGGGTGCCATTAAATCGTTCGCAGAGACCGTTAGTCTGTGGGTGATAAGGTGAGCTAAGCAGTGGTTTAATGCCGCACACCTTCTACAGCTGCTGGATGAGCACAGCGGTAAACTGAGTTCCCTGGTCGGAGAGGATCTCCTGAGGGAACCCGACTCTAGTGAAGATCTTAACCAGGGCATCAACAACCGTCTCTGCCTCTATGTTAGACAGCGCTACTGCCTCTGGATAACGTGTGGCATAGTCCACCACGGTAAGAATATACTTCTCACTGGAGGGGCTAGCCCTGGCCAGTGGACCCACAATGTCAACGGCTATGCGGGAAAAGGGTTACATAGTTACATAGCTGAAAAGAGACTTGCGTCCATCAAGTTCAGCCTTCCTCACAAATGTTGTTGCTGTTGATCCAAAAGAAGGCAAAAAACCTGGTCTGAAGCACTTCCAATTTTGCCACAAACTAGGAAAAAATTCCTTCTTGACCCCAAAATAGCAGTCAGATGTCTCCTTGGATCAAGCAGCTATTACCCCACTAATTAGAAATTATATCCCTGTATGTTATGTTTTTGTAAATATTTATCCAATTTCAGTTTAAACATCTGTATGGACTCTGACAAAACCACCTCTTCAGGCAGAGAATTCCATATCCTTATTGTTCTTACTGTAAAAAAACCTTTTCTTTGCCTTAGATAAAATCTCCTTTCTTCCAGCCTAAATGTGTGACCTTGTGTCCTATGTATAACCCTGTTTATGAATAGATTTCCAGATAAAGGTTTGTACTGGCCCCGACTATATTTGTATAAAGTTATCATATCCCTTCTCAGGCGCCATTTTTCCAAACTAAACAGATTTAATTTTTTTAACCTTTCTTCATAACTAAAATGCTCCATTCCTTTTATCAATTTTGTAGCTTGTCTCTGGACCCTCTCCAGTGCCATGATATCCTTCTTTAGAACAGGCGCCCAAAATTGCACAGCATATTCAAGGTGTGGTCTTACCAGCGATTTATAAAGAGGCAAAATTATATTTTCATCCCGAGAATTTATGCCCCTATTTATACATGACAAAATCTTACTGGCCTTAGCAACTGCAGATTGACATTGCATATTGCTGCCTAATTTGTTGTCTATAACAATTCCCAAATCCTTCTCGTGTGTGGTTATCCCTAATTCACTACCATTTAGTGTGTAAGTTGCTTGTGCATTCTTAACCCCGAAGTGCATAACTTTGCATTTCTCTATGTTAAATTTCATCTGCCATTTTAGTGCCCAGTCCCCCAATCTATCCAAATCTCTCTGCAGCAAAGCAATATCCTGCTCACATTTTATTACTTTACAAAGTTTTGTGTCATCTGCAAACACTGATACATGGCTTTCAATGCCTATTTCAAGATCATCTATAAATATGTTAAATAGAAGTGGTCCCAAAACAGAACCCTGAGGGACACCACTTACCACTTTTGTCCAGCCTGAAAATTTACCATTAATTACAACGCGTTGTACTCTGTCCTTAAGCCAATGTTCTACCCAAGAACAGGAATATTCATCTAGACCAATTTCTTTTAGTTTGAAGACTAACCTATTGTGAGGAACCGTATCAAATGCCTTGGCAAAGTCCAAGTAGATCACATCCACTGCAACACCCTGATCTATACTTCTACTTACTTCTTCGTAGAATGCAATTAGGTTAGTTTGACATGACCTATGTTTCATAAAACCATGCTGATTATTGCTAATAACAAAGTTCTTCCCAATGAATTCCTGAATATTATCCCTTAATAGCCCTTCAAATATTTTCCCAGTTACAGAAGTCAAGCTCACAGGTCTATAATTTCCAGGCAAGGATTTTGAACCCTTTTTAAATATAGGAACAACATCTGCCTTCCTCCAATCCTCCGGTACAACACCTGAAACAAAAGAATCTTGAAAAATTAAATACAGAGGTTCACTTATTTCCCCACTTAGCTCCTTAAGTACTCGTGGGTGAATACCGTCAGGCCCCGGAGCTTTATTTACATTAATTTTCTTTAATAGCTGTAGCACCTTGTCTCGAGTTATCCAATCACAAGTTATTTGCAAGTTTTTTGCAGCAAACATTTGCATATCTCTTGCCATAGGATCCTCATTAATATATACTGAAGAAAAATAGTTATTTAAAATTTCTGCTTTTTCCTGGTCTTCATTAGCTAATAAACCCAACTCTGTTTCAAGTGTACCTACACTTTCATTTTTTGTTTTTTTAGAATTGATGTACTTGAAAAAAATTTTGTGGTTGGTTTTGCATTCTTTAGCTATCTATTTCTCATTTTCTAGTTTAGCCACTTTAATTGCCTTTTTGCAAGTGATATTGGCTTCCTTATATCTTAAATAGGATGCCTTTGATTTGTCTGATTTAAATGCCCTTTTCTTATTTTTAATCTCATGTTTTACTTCTCTACTAAGCCACATTGGTTTTAATTTGTTTCTTTTATATTTATTACCCAATGGTACATACTGAGAAATGTACCTTTCTAATATATGTTTGAATAGTTTCCATTTATCCTCAGTGTTTTTATCACTAAGGAGTTTATGCCAGTCGATATGTTGTAGAGCTGCCCTAATCTTATTGAAATTGGCTTTTTTAAAGTTATATGTTTTAGTATACCCCACGTGCTTTTGCTTTTTTGAGTTTATTTAAAAATTTACCATATTGTGATCACTATTCCCCAAATGCTCCCCTACTTGAATGTTGGTTAAGAGATCAACATTGTTTGTTATGACAAGATCCAGACAAGCATCCTTTCTAGTTGGTGCTTGTACCAGTTGTGACATAAAGGTGTCATTTAACACATTCAAAAACCTGATTCCCCTTGCTGAAGTACTAGTCCCTCTTTCCCAATTTATGTCTGGATAATTAAAATCTCCAATAATTAACGGTTCTCCAATGATAGGCATCGATATGAGCCTAGCCTTTGGGTGATTTCCCCCCCCCCCCGTTTACCTACCCGTTGACATGTGTCACACGTGCTACAATATACCCGCACATCTCGGTTGAAATTAGGCCAGAAGAAATTTTGGGTGATCCTATGAGCTGTGCGGCGGGAGCCTAGATGGCCCGCTAATGGCACATCATGCCCAATCCGCAGAATCTCCTGCCAGTATTTCACAGGCACCACCAGCTGCCGATTCTGCGGAGGGTATTTGGTCTCTGGGACAGTTTAGGGATCCTGTACAGCCTATCCCCCACCCACTCATAACGCTCCCCATCGACCCCCTCTCTGGCCCTATACTTCTCTAAGGTCGGGTCTTCCCGGGTTTCCCTCCCGTACATCTCTGGGGTGTCCCAGCCTAAGGGGGCCTGATCTAAGGTTCAAGTCAGGGTAGTGAGTCTAACCTGGGTCTCAGCAGCAGGTGGGCCGGTCTCGGCTGCACGGGTCTGGGCACGGGTGTTCACTTCAGCGGGACCCATGGGAGCGTAGGCAGAAACAAGGGGAGCCAAGTCATTGCCAAGTAGGACATCCGCTGGTAAGTCCTTCATGACCCCCACATTCACATGTCTAGCGCCCACTCCCGAATCTAAATGCACCCCGGGCAACGGGTAGGCGAAACAGAGCGCCTCCGGCTACTCACACCGCCACAGTGTCTCCAGTGTGTTGGTCCTCAGATACCAAGTGCTTTTGAAGCAATGTCAGTCCACTGACCTCCTTCCCATTGACTTTGACAAATTGCCGGTGGTGCTGTCTGTTATCCCGATGGGCAGCTTGGACAGGGTCGGCCTCGTGCAGGATGCTCCAGCATTCCTCTTCCTCTACGCAGTGGGCAGCCGGGGGAGGCGGTCGTGGACTTTCGCTGGCTGGTCTCCTCCACGACTGGGCCTGGTTGTTGTATAATCCTTCTCTCACCACCAATACTTCCAATTGGTATCCTTTTGAGAGAAATCCACTCTGCGTTGTGTATTAATAGTGAATGAAATATCCCTGTGTCACCTCTTCCAAGAACTAACCTATATCTTTATCCCCTTGCCCAGATAAATATATGACTAGCACTACTAAGGTAGTCTACCCGATATTACAAATAAACAGCCAACACCATAGTTCTTACCAGAGAGAAATCTTTACTTAGAATCTGCCCAATTCAATATTACAGAAGAAGAATGTTACAGAGTTATAGTATTACAGTTACAATACATTCATAACACGCATACATTCCATCTATCTAATACTATCTGCTACATTGTGTATAATAATATCTGCTACATTGTGTATAATAATATCTGCTACATTGTGTATGTGCTGTGAGATGTTATGTGCAGCTTGTGTGTCTTACCAAACCTAATCTAATGTGATGTCAGTATCTTCTATTTTTAAAGGAATTGGTTCCCATGTTGTAAATAGCAAATTCCTCAGCTCAATTGATATGGAAATGTGATTTCCTTTCCCAAGGCCCAAAGTGTTGTCTATCCTGTTATTTTATTTAAGTGTTACCTCTCCCAGCCATCCCTTTGCCTCTAACCCAAGGTGTGTTTTCCTAGATAGGGACTCCTTTGAAGACCAGTTGATATGTAAATGTGATTGGTGCCTTTTAGGTGCTGTATCTTTCCAACTATCTAAACAGAAACTCCCTTTGAAGATAATTCCTGACCTCCCATACACACAGACTTACTCAAGCACATATTAAACAGATATATACATAATATTTTCCCCAACACTGGTTAGCACTGTTCAGCGGGCACTCTGGTCGTTTGTGCCCTAGCTGCTTGCACCCAAAACACCTGATGGGTTGTGAGTAATCCCGTGAGTTGAACCGGGGTGGCTGCTGATAATTATTAGATGGAGCGGGTGCTGACGGTCGGTTCGTTGGTGGTTGGTAGACGGTAGCTGCTGGGGGTGCTGCTGGTCGGTACTCCACTCTGGCCTGAGTTTTACCAATAGCACTGTCCAGTTTGCGGGCATCCGTGTACTCGTCTGCCAGGCGAGCTGCTTCATGCAGAGTGGAGGGTTTACGGTCCCTTACCCACTCTCTGACACCTGGGGATAATTTTTCAAAACAATGCTCCAGCAGGAACATTTGCAGCACCTCTTCCCCCGGATACAGCTTGGCACCCCGCCATCCAGTGGGCAGCTGTGTGGTGCACTTTACATGCCCATTCAACATAAGAATCCCCAGCTGATTTGACAGTGTTTCTGAATCGCCTCCTGTATGCCTCCGGTGTAACGGCATACCTGGAGAGCAAAGCTTTCTTGACGGCCCCATAATCCCCGATCTCCTCATCAGGAATGGCCCTAAAAGCATCACTGGCCCGGCTGGATAACTTGCCAGACAATATAGTAACCCAGTCTTCCAGTACCTTGTGTAGGGCACATTGCCGCTCAAAATCAGCAAGGTACCCATCAATCTCTCCTTCTGTCTCCACAAATGGTTTAAACGCTGTAAAGGGTACTTTCTTTCGTTCCACCGGGATTGCTGGACTTGGGGCTGCTGCAGCACCTCTTTGGCATAGCAGGTTGGCCTCCACAGCGTCTATGACCTGGCTGATGATCTCCAGATGGGTTGGGACCATAATGGGCCAGCCTGATTCTTACCGCCCGGTCAAAGCTTGCCTTCTCGGGGGTTCTGTCAGCTGCGCTGGGCCCATTGATTCCTTCTGCCTCTGGTACTCCATCCATTTCGTTCAACATGGCAATAATCTCCCTTTTCCTGAGATTACTGGCTTGTCCGCCTCTTTGTTCCAATAAATCCTTTAGGGTAGCTCTTTTCAGCCTTTGGTATTGTATTTCCATTTAATCCTGGTTGTAGTGGTCTCTCTGGGCGATGAGGGTCATCCCGTCGCTTGCCACCAGTTGTTACGGTACCCTCAGCATCAGATGCACAAACCGCCGTTTAGCGAATCCTCCCCTCTCGCATAACATGGGCTGCATGCGTATCAAGTACAAGTATGCGAACCGTAAGCAGGGGAATGCTGGAAACTCACGAACGGGATCAGTACGGGCACCTCTCTTCACGAGCTCCAAATGCACGAATCGCCAATATTAGCTGAACGAATATATCTCCCAAGCAGCTAATAATCCCATCCGGCAGTCTCTAGTAGTCGGTAATAAATGCATTGAGGGTAAAACATGAACTGGCTTTACTGTGGTCTCCCACTTGGTGGACAC
>OW240922.1:6693922-6712215 GCA_933207985.1 Pelobates cultripes | reverse complement strand
TCCCCCTGTCTACCAGCAGAGAGAGTGTCAGGGAGAGGAGCCTGTTACCCCCTCTCCCCAGCGGCTGAAAGTGAGTAAGGGAGAGGAGTTTGTTACCCCCTCTCCCAAGCGGCAGCGTAGCCCACCAAGGGGAGACACGAAGCCCCCCACCAGCGCAGATGGGACCGTGGTCTCTGCGCCCAAGCTACTGGGAGTGGAGAGCAGCGTCCTCCCTCCCCAACGGCAGAGTGTCCTACAGGGAGCAGAGACAGTTGGTCTCTCACCCCAGCGACAGGACAACTTATGGAAAGAGGAGACAGTCGGTCTCCCTCTTCAACAGCAGAGAGAGTTTCAGGGAGGGGAGCCTGTTACCCCTTCCCCGAGAGGCAGTGTCCTATACTAAAAGGGGAGACAGCCTGGCTTCCCCTCCAGCAGCAGCCCCAGGGCCGGAGTGAGGAGCCTACTATGCCGTTCCCTCACCTGGGCTCCAACCAGGCTACTCCCGTGGTAGCGCTGGCACCAGGGCAGAGTACCGCTGGTCTCTGCTTACCCAGCAACCCACCGATCCAGAGTGCTAGTACCCCCCAGAGCCGAGGTGGAGCTCCTGGACATGGACAAGCGACCCACTATCTCAAGTGTAGTAACCCTTTATTGTGGATGGGCTGTACTGCTGATTGTGTTCTGTGGGTTGCTGGACTAACCAGGGCACTGACTGACAGGAGGTCAGATACCCTGTTAGTCTGATAGGTAAAGGGGAGAAATGTGGCAGAACCAACCTCGCCACTGTGCACTGGAGGAGCCTGGTTGCCTGCCTGCTGCCTTTTGACTATGAACCGGCATTTAAATACTTTATTTTCCTATGCAGAAAGTTCTATTCATGTATTTCTGCCCTGGCGTTCGGTAGATTCTCGGATTTACTGAATGAACTCATTTAACCCAGATAGCTATGCCATGGAGCCTATTCGTGTAATAAAAGACTTTGGCACCATGGCAATTGAACTGTATGTGTGTGGTCTGATCGCCATTCGGTAATAATGTGCGCTCAGACCTAAGCTATCTTGGGATATGTTGCATGTCTTTATTTTATGTAATAATGTAACCTTGTGTATTTTATTGTATTTTTATGTCTTTTATTGTCCATTGTCTGCCATGTGGCTAATGGAGTTTTGCCTCTGTCCTTGGAGATAATTGGATTACTTCCCAATTATCTCCAGGATAGAAGACTCTGGAACTGGTTTTGGGCAGAAAAACCATGCTTCATTTGGTCAAACAGGACCTTCCCTTAACTTTTTAACCCCTGAATGGATTTGGCTGAATTTTGGTTATGTTTATATTTAAAGTATGTTGATTCTGAATATGTATGTTTTATGTGAATATGATGCATATTTTTAAAGTTACAGTGTATGTATAAAAAGTGTATTTTTCCTGCCTGTGATTAATTACATTAACCCATTGTGTTCAGTAATTATATCACTGATGTATGTTTGTGCTGGGTGTGTTTTACGGTTCTCCTGTAAATGATTAGTTGTACTGTGCCCCACCCTGTGGGATGTCCCCTTGCATGGGGACTTGCGTAAAAGCCAGTATGTGGCCATTACAGGAAGTTCCTGCTTAACCCTCAAAGTGAAGTGTCGTCTCATTATTGGGGGAGGATTTATTGTATGCTGTTCCAGTTTGACTGCTAGGAGTGTAAACCTATTTGCATGGTTTTTCCTACTCAGCTGTATATAACATTCATATGCTTAAAAGTACTCCTATGCTTCTCCGGTTCGGTGATTGTGGTGTCTGCCAGAGTGCTTGGAGTCCTCAGGAAGCGCTAGGAGCATCCTTTAACAGAGGTACCCAGTTGGAGTGCCAGGTGCTAGTCCCCAAACCCCTAGTCACCCCATTACCCCTACCTACCCGCTCATCTAAATACCTGTAAAAAAAATAAATAAAAAAAAAATGAACTTACCATTTGATGTTTTCTTTCTTCTAAAATCTTATTTTTTCAGCCCCAAAAAAGGCCAAATCAAAATCCATAATAACCGACGCACTAAGAAAAAAAACAAGCGCTAAAAAAATGTATCTTCACCCATGGAGGGCTCCGCGCAGACTGAGCCTTGCCCCGCCCTGCAATTAGGCTCAGAGCACTCTGATTGGTGGGTTTTAAGACATCCAATCAGAGTGCTCTGACAGGTAAATTAAGAGACTGACAGGTAAGTCTCTACATTTACCTGTCACAGCACTCTGGTTGGTTTGAAATCCACCAATCAGAGTGCTCTGAGCCTAAGTTCTTTACACGCTGTGTAAAATGACACAGAGCACTCTGATTGGTGGATTAAGTAACCAATCAGAGTGCTATGTGTCATTTTACACAGCGTGGGAAAGTTCTCTGGAATTTTCCCACGTTGTGTAAAATGACACAGAGCACTCTGGCTGGATTTCAAGCTAACCAATCAGAGTGCTCTGTGTCATTTTACACAGCATGGGAAAATAATGGGTTAAATAGAATGCTGTAACGGTGTTAAATACAAACAATAGCTGATGCCAGGAAACCTACACGATAAAACAAATGTTCACTTAAATTTAACAAGATGCAAGGCAATCTGCAAAACACAGAATCTGAATATCTTAAGAGCTCCGCAGTCCTGGGGGTGTTTCAGCACTTGGGAAACCGTGGTGAACCTGAACCTGAACCGGGGGGAGGAAAGTAGTCTGAATGGCTGCCATTTGAGTCCAAGGCCCACAGTCAGTGGGAAGGATGCTAACCTGCAGCCCTCTCCATATGCTGAAGTAATGGAGGCTTCCATTACAAGGAGCTATCTACTAAGCAGAGCCCAAATTTGGTATCCTAAGTAGGGAAACGGCACATTAATGCAGTGATTTTTTTTTAAGTCACAGAGGGCCGCACTTTTTACATCTTAAAACAAAAAAAATCTACTATATAGAGCCCTAATGTGGTATCCTAAGAGGCACCAAATTAGGGAGGTATCTACTAAGCAGAGCCATAATTTGGTATCCTAAGTAGGGGAACCCATTTTAGAGTAAAGAATGAGAGGAGCTTTTTACTAAGCAGTGCTCAGTGCTTTTGGTGTCCAAAAGAGGTAGATCCTACATTAGGGTATCAATTTCGGGAATCCATCTACTAACCAGCGCCCTATAAGAAATAATGGACATCCACATTTCCAAAATCTTCCCCTTGCACATGTCCACCTGTTATTGTGTCATAATTACTGCCAACCAAGTACACCCTGGTTATAAATTGGGCAACAGGGCCACTTCCATTTCTGCAGCAAACATTGTGCAGGTCACAGATCTTGAGAGAGAATGCCCCATAAGTCAGGGAAATACCCTGGACATTTTTGACAAAATTTGAGCCGATTGAAAAAAAGAAAATGAACTTTAAGGACCTTTAGCAGTACTTACGTAACTTAAACTTTACCTCTATTCTTTGATGATTCCATCCAGATGGCGTGTTAGTACAAGGGACATCCAAAGATAGATCCACAGGTACAGAGTATCCCATATTTAGGGGTATTGCAGAATGGTTCTGTAGCAGAATGGATGCTCTAGCTACACTTTTATTCCCTTTTGTTTGGCTGTCCGTACACCTCCCATTCGCTTACCGAACCAACTATGTGTGGGTCCCTAGATTCCTTTTGTATTTTGGTCACCCTGTGCTCATTATTGGTGCAGGGTATATTGAATGTATTGCTTGTCTGTGCCTCTCCCCTCCCCCCTTTTTCGGGTCCTAATGTTTCCCCAGCCCGACGTTGTCCCAGAGACACTGCCAGACCAGTATAAACTAGCTGCTTTGTCTCTCCTCAATCTCCCATCAGCCCTTGCTATTGTCTGACCTCACCCTTCCTTATACTGTAGTAATCTATGCACTATTGTATGTGAATGAGGCTGTTGGGGGCATTACATATGTGTGCTATGTCTAGTTAAGTCAGTTGACTCTCAGAACTATATTTCATCTGGTTACTGGGGGAATGGATGTCTGTAATGTCTTTACTGGTTCCAGTGAAGCTGAAGGAAGGAATTAGCGGAAGTAACCAGTCGGGCTACCCATGGTCCGCCACAGGGTTTTTTGTTGTATGTACCTAAAGTACATCACACACACAAAGTAGGCATGGTAAAAACAATATTGTTCCTACTAAACAACGTACAACCAATGTTATCATTTTCATTTGAAAAAGTCAAACTAGATTTTGTTGGAAAAATAACATTTATTTGCTTTGCACATACAATTACAATGTTTTTCACTTTTGTTTTCAAACATTTCTATTAAGAATGTTGCACATAAGTGTTACAGAGAAATAATCAATGATATATCTTTCAACAATGTTAAGTGATCTATAAAACATAAAATATACAACATGTCTCTCTACCCAAATAATCCGGGAAGGACTGTATCAGTAATAGTAGAACGAAAATAGGATATCAGCCAACCAAGCATAACACTTGTCTTTGGTTTGCCACTTCTTCTGAGAAGTATCCAGCAGAAATCCTAATTACTCACTTAGATGTTAAAGTAAAGGTATCTTCTGCCTGGGTGCTTCAGCAAGGAAAGATGGTACTTACTCAAAATTTGATCTTGGACCCTAGTAAACACACGGATCATATGCATGTCATCAGATTTATACCTGCAACATTCATCCCAAGTTTCCAAGGTGACCCGGAAGTGAAATAGGGTGAAGGGAAGGTGTACTCCCTATAAGTGGCCTCACCTTATTTTTGAGACAAACACCAATTTAGATTGAACATTTGCTTTTATTTTCTGTTCTGTGCCTGGCACAGACAAATTCTTACATCTATGAATTTGCTGCAATTTATTGATTTTATAGACATATTACACTTTCTACATGTGACGATACAGCCTTAATATCGTACGTGGATATTCTTTTTACTTTACTTGCACCACTAAACTGCTCCACTAAATGCTAGGACTCCTCTTTGGTAGCGTATGCAGGATATACTGAGCTGATTGTAGCGGATGGCCCTGTGCTGTCCTGAACAATTCACGTATTTCTATGCATTCGTATGAAAATGGCAAAGTCTATGTATTTAATGTATTGGATTCGTCTGAATGTTAGGTAGTTTCATTCCCTTAGTTTATTCGAATGAAACTACCGAACAGTCAGACCTCCCATGTGTGAAGTGTATTCTCAATTATCCGTTGCAACATTGTTGCGAACAGGTAATTGGCAAGTGAAGTAGCCGTCCTTTGTTCTCGGGGGTGGCCGCCATTCGAAAAACGAACACGTGGCGGCGGCCATTTTAAAACTCCCGAACAGCGGTGTTTTGCCGTCCCCTCGTTCGGTAGATAGAAAGAACCGAACGAGGGGATTCAGGCGAACCCTCCCTAGCCTCTATAGCTAGAGGCTTTCGTGCAGTTAGTTCCCTTCCTCAAGGGCCGACCGCAGGGCCCATTCGCATGGAACCGCATTCGGCTGTCTCAGTCAGTGCGTCGGTCATTTTATTCCCTCCATAGATTTCCCGAACCCCTGGTCTGATCTGGGTGATTTTTGGATATGTTGTTCACCCTGATCAGGGCTATCAGGGGGTTTAGGATTTAAAGGGATACCCCTACGTTTAGGGGTACATCCAGAAACGGGGGGAATTACTGTACTGGAGAAGGGGATTATGATGCAGGCTGAGGGGAGGAGATGTGTGGGAGGTTACCAGGACAGGATTGGCTATACTAATGATTGTAAATCCCTCCCTTGCATGGGAGCATGCTTTAAAAGGATAGTGCGGGTTAAAGCTTTCAGTTCTGCTCCTGAAACTGTGTGTCGTCCAGTTATTGGGATTGCTGTGGGGATATTGCTGTTATTTTACCTGCTGGAAACCTTGCCTGTGGATTTACTATTTACTTGTTCCTGAGCCTCACTTGGATTATAAGCAGAGATAACCTGGGGAATATTGCATCTCCGCTACACTGATATCTGGTTACTATATGATATTCCATCCATCCAGTCTTCTGGAAATACTCCTATTAGTAATTACTCTATAGAGGACGGTAGCGGAGAACTAGTCTAGCAGGGACCTTTCTTCGCTGGTTTTCACCAAAATGACTCAGGAACAAAGAAGATGCTTCACATGAACAGGTAAATACAGCAAGGCAAGACAAGATTCTCTCAACACCTCCCCAGTAACTGGACGACACTCATTCTGCTACAGGGACAATGAATATCTTGTGACAGCTCAAGGGACAAACTAGCTTATTTCTTGGCAACTCAACAGAACTCAGTCTCTGACTCAGTTTATAGCGTCCAGATCCAGCTTACAAAGATCACAGCATACAGTAAAATAAACATTAAACCAAACTTTCACCAGTGGGAACACAGAACAGGTCACAGGGAGAGAACCCCCCATGCCAATACACCCTGATAACAACACAGCCCTTTGCTGCAGTAGATAGACTTGCTGGGTCCCACAGCAGGTGGTCACTTATAGTGCAGTATTTTACTTGATTAGCCCCAAAAAAATAATTTCACACCTAACTATAAACTACCCCATTTTGGTACTTTCATTTTTGTTCCTGTTCGGTAGATAAAACTACCGAACCCCGACCACCCCCTGGCTCATTTACTTCAAAGCAACCTGAAAATTTAGTGCTCTCCCTGTGTGGCTGCCCTTTGTTTCTTGAGTTGTGTCCAAGAGAGTTTGAGAGTTGAGTGTTAGTCCCAGAGTGTCCTGAATCTCTCTCTCTGCATGTCCGAATATGAATGCCCAAACTCTACCAACTACCCTCTCTCTCCTTTGTCCTAACTTTTAAAGGGCCAGACTCTCTGCACATCATTAGTTGATAAAGCCAATAGGAAACTGTAGGTGGGTTCAATCTGTGGATCGCAATTTAGGTATTTGATCCATAGAGGGCAGTCTCGCCTTACTAAACCTTCCTATCCAGGAAAGAGTTAACTTTTCCTGATGACAATTTTGGCTTATCTAAAATGACTACCATTACGTAGATTTGCTGTCAGTTCAAAGCGTTTATCTCAGTCTTTGTGGCAACTACTTTGATCGTAATTTGTAAAATTGACAGTTCTAAACTCAATTTCACCCCTTACTTACAATTGTAAAATTTAGAAAGTAAAATTAATTACTTAGTCTTCTCTGTCACTAGTGTCTGTGTTTAAAATTACTTCTATTCCATTAACATTTAAACAGAGCATTCCATCCTCCTGCTTCATTGCTTATCACTTGGCTTGTTTATATAATGCATTCCTTAGCTCAGGCTCAGTGGTTAGTGAAAGCAAGGAAATTATGTGTCTTTGTTATCCTGAAGATAGCAAAATGGAGTCCGCTCTGTTCTGAGTGACTCTGGCAATATATACTTTTAATTTCTTTCTTAGCACAAAATGTCTGCCGATATAAATATCCTGACAGCATAAAAGCCAGGCGGTTAGCCTGAATAAAGCATTCCTGTTACACTCTTCATCTAGTTTCGACTGATGTTTGGGTACCGGTCTGCTTTGCTGGAAGAATATACTTGAAGGCTGTAATTCATCTGGAGAAGCGTTCAAATCAACACCTGGACTGTGAGCTATAATCACTCAGACTCTAGCAGTTTGGGAGGAAATAGGCGAACGGGTACCTGCAATTCATTACAACTATATTTTATGCCTGGATAGAGAGCTGCTGTCCTCTGGTAACCCACAGCTGCATGTACAGACACTCATACTGCTCTATGTTTAATACAGCTACACACTACACAGATGCCTGTAATACAGAGATACCTTGGTACACAAAAGTCACAAAAACGGGGCCGCGAGCTTGTGACTTGTGCCAAACAAATCAGGCCATCCATCACACTACATATGATCCTATACCATGGATGCCACAGTTTACTAGCCATGTTTAGACTCCTTTTGTAGGGTGTGCTTTTGCTGTTATGAATATTTACAACAGGAGGTATGACTATTAATCTCTTGATTATTATTGTTTTTTTTTTGGATATGACCCATTTTACTTATATCTGTGAGGCAACAGAGACAAATCAGGTATAGTCATCCTATCTGATGAAAGATAAACATAGGGGCAATGTGTGTGTAAATTTCACCCCTTGTAGAGTAACACTAGTTGGAGTCCCAGCTTTAAAAAATTGAATTTATGTTGTGAATGTTCTGACATCTATCACATTCTTACGCAATCAAACCCTTCTTAAAGGACCACTCTAGGCACCCAGACCACTTCAGCTTTATGAAGTGGTCTGGGTGCCAGGTACCTCTAGGATTAACCCTTTTTTTTATAAACATAGCAGTTTTATAGAAACTGCTATGTTTATACTGATGGTTAATCCAGCCTCCAGAGCCTCTAGTGGCTGTCTCATTGAGAGCCGCTAGAGGCGCTTGCGTGCTTCTCACTGTGAAAATCATAATGGTCCTTTAAGCTAGAATCAGCCATATGCACAGACCATTTAATAATGTTTCTATGGCATGACAATAAACATAAACAGCCTTTTGCTGTGGCCAATTTATAAACGATTGTGCAGGAACAGCATCTTTATGACATAAGCCAGTGAGCACAGCATTGTATGTACCTTAACATGTTTTTGTAGTATATGAGTAAGAACATGTTAATCTGCTTGTGACGCTGGCCACTTGGCTGGTTATCAATGTGCAGTTCTTGTGTCGTCATTTTTAAATGGACTGAAATTTTTTTTTCTTTTTACTGAGCTTGTGTATTGCAAATTTTAATTGCAGTGAACACCATACTTAACATTGAGAAAACTCTAGTGAGAATTATAACATGTAACAAACTGAATTTAATTTTAAAAACTTTAAAACTGATTCTCTTGTGTGTGAATTTTCTGATGTCTAACAACCACTGGGTTCTGGATATTAACATTCTCCCACATTCACAGTATACGAAAATGCATCCTATGTGTGAACTTATTGATGTTTATAAAGATAAGCTTTAGAGCTAGATTTTCCACCTTTAAATCTAGGTGATGGTTTTCCTCCAGTGTGAGTTTTCTGATGCATAACAAGCTGTGACTTAAAACTGAAAGATATCCTACACTCTGAACATGAGAAAGGTTTCTCTCCTGTGTGAGTTCTCTGATGTCTAACAAGTATTGCATTTTGCCTGAAACATTTACCACATTCTGAACACGTGTATGGTTTATCTCCTGTGTGAGTCCTCCGGTGATTAACTAGAGTTGAGGTGCAACTAAAACATTTCCCACACTCAGAACAGGAAAAAGGCTTTTCCCCTGTATGAGTTCTCCGATGTCTAATGAGATATGCATTAAAGCTGAAGCATTTCCCGCACTGAGAACAAGAGAATGGGTTTTCTCCAATGTGCATTCTCTGGTGTCTAACAAAATCAGCATTACGACCAAAACATTCCCCACATTCAGAACATGAGAATGATTTCTCTCCTGTATGAGATCTCTGATGTCTAACAAGTATTGCATTTTGGCTGAAACATTTACCACATTCTGAACAAGTGAATGGTTTCTCTCCTGTATGAGTCCTCCGATGATTTACAAATGTTGTGTTACGGCTAAAACATTTTCCACATTCAGGACATGAGTAAGGTTTTTCCCCTGTGTGAGTTCTCTGATGTCTAATGAGATATGCATTAAAGCTGAAGTCCTTACCACAATAAGAACAAGAGAATGGTTTCTCTCCAGAGTGCATTCTCTGATGACTAACCAGATCAGCATTACGACCAAAACATTTCCCACATTCTGCACACGAGAATGGTTTCTCGCCCGTGTGAGTTCTCTGATGTGCAAGCAGTTGCGAATGAAAATGAAAACATTTCCCACATTCAGAACATGAGAAAAGCTTGTCCCCTCTGTGGCTTCTCTGATGTCTAACAAGATAAGCATTTGAACCAAAATTCTTACCACATTCAGAGCATGAGAATGGCTTATCTCCTGTGTGTGTTCGTTGATGGTTAACAAGTATCGAGTTTTGGCTGAAACATTTGCCACATTCAAAACATGAAAATGGTTTCTCTCCTGTGTGAGCTCTTTGATGTCGAATAAGATGTGATTTAAAACTATATGATTTCTCACACTCAGAACAAGAAAAAGGTTTCTCTCCTGTGTGAGTTCTCTGATGGTTAACAAGTAAAGACGTTTGGCTGAAACATTTTTTACATTCAGAACATGAATATGGCTTTTCTCCTGTGTGGGTTCTCTGATGAATTACAAGTTGAGAGTTAAAGTCAAAACATTTCCCACAATCAGAACATAAGAATAAATTTGGTTCTGTGTGCATCTTCTGAGCAGTACCCATATTGCATTTTAAGGAAAGCTTGTGCTCTATGGAGTTCTTCAATCCAAAAGATTTCTCTTCTGTCTTGCTTAGTGCGTTTCTGGTTTTGTGACATTTTTCTGGAAAATGTATGTTCACAAAGCTTTCTGAAATAAATATAGGAATCAAATTAAACACGTTACTTAAGAGTTTGAAAATCTCTCCTCTGGTTTGGTGACTTTCAGTTAATGAAATTTTCCTTTAAATCATTAGCATGACATTTAGAAAGACACATCTAAACATTAATCACCATGCTTAATTAACACTACACTTCTTTAAAAGAGAAAAAATATTCTTGAAATGATGAAAATACAATTCTACGTTAAACCAAATAAGACATGGGGAGGCTAAAATTAGATTTACAATAAATTAAGTTAGGGTTGTATTTGCATTACCCCTTAAGGATGGAGGCAATTGTCCAAGTTTTGAATCAGAATTTAGAAGTTTCTTCAACCGTAATTAAAAATTTTCATATTAAGTGCACCCACACTTAATATATATCATTTTGTTCAGGAGAAATAGGGCTTTCACTTCACATATTTATACATGAAGCATAATTTAATATGAATAAAATCTAAACAATAGGGTGAAAAATTAAAGGAACACTATAGGGTCATGAACACAAAAATGTATTCCTGACCCTATAGTGTTAAAAACATCAGCTAGGGGCGTGATGACGTAATACACACATGACGTGAGGGGAATGTTTCAACACAGAAGATAAGGGACTCCGAGGAATGAGGGAGAGAGCGGGCCACAAGGCATGCTGAGAAGCTGAGTTCGAGTAAGGAGAGAACGCGACTGATACAGCTACAAGAGATATGAAGATAGAGATAGAAACATAGAATGTGATGACAGATAAGAACCATTCAGCCCATCTAGTCTGCCCAATTTTCTAAACACTTTCATTAGTCCCTGACCTTATCTTATAGTTAGGATAGCCTTATGCCTATCCCACGCATGCTTAAACTCCTTTACTGTGTTAACCTCTACCCCTTCAGCTGGAAGGCTATTTCATGCATCCACTACCCTCTCAGCAAAGTAATACTTCCGGATATTATTTTTAAACCTTTGTCCCTCTAATTTAAGACACTGTCCTCTTGTTGTGGTAGTTTTTCTTCTTTTAAATATAGTCTCCTCCTTTACTGTGTTGATTCATTTTATGTATTTAAATGTTTCTGTAACGGACCGTTTCAGCACACAAGGGGTTTAAACCGTTTAGGCGATCGTCCCCTTCCAGAGACGCAGGCACAGCTACTGCAGAACACCAATTCGCCGAACAGGAAACCATACGAATGCTGTAAACAGCCGAATAGCAAAAACCATACGAATAGGTTTACACTCCTAGCAGTCGAACTGGAACAGCATACAATAAATCCCCCCAAGAACGAGACAAAGCTCCGTGTTGAGGGTCAAGCAGTGAACAGACAGAGCTGTGGGTTTATTGTGCTTATGTACACATTCTTACACATTAGTACCACCCACAGGGTTTTGGAATACAACCAATAAACACATACAATACACTCAGACACTCCCACACAAATTCCTCCCCTCTGCATGTGATTCAATTACCTTACACAATGGGTAATGTAATTTAGCACAAGCAGAGAAATAAAATTTTTCCACATTATTCATAACTTGAAAAGTATGCATCACATTCACATAAAACTTACATTTCAGAATCAGCATACTCCAAATACAAACATACGTCAAAATCATACAAATTGGTCCAGTGGTTCAAAAGATAGATCGTAGTCCTTTGTGACCAAATGAAGCATGGCTTTTCTGCCCAAAACCAGTTCCACAGAGTCTTCTATCCTGGAGATAATTGGGAAGTAATCCAATTATCTCCAAGGACAGAGGCAAAACTCCATTGAACACATGGCAGCAAAAGACAGTAAAACACATAAAAACATATAACTGTGCAGCCATTGCACAAAACAGGTACATTCAACATATCCCCAGATAGCTCAGATCTGAGCGCACATTATTACTGAATGGCGCTCAGAGCACACACATACAGTTCAATTGCCATGGAGCCAAAGTCTTTCCCATAGTCTTTCATTATACGAATGAGCTCCATGGCATAGCTATCTGGGGTATCACCGCTCAAACAGGGCAAGCACCAAATGACCCGGCTTTCTTGTCTTTGCAGGGGAAAATCAAGCCTTTTAACATGGGGCCATAATCCAAAGGCAACAGGCGAGCAACCAGGCTTCTCCAATGCAATGTGGCGAGATTGCTCTCGTCGCAGTTTCTATCATATCCCCCCTCTCTAGTCTTTCCTCCAAGCTATACATGTTAAGATCCTTTAACCTTTCCTGGTAAGTTTTATCCCGCAACCCATGAACCTGTTTAGTAGCCCTTCTCTGAACGCTCTCTAAAGTATCCATATCCTTCTGAAGATACGGTCTCCAGTACTGTGTACAATATTTCAAGTGAGGTCTCACCAGTGTTCTGTACAATGGCATGAGAACTTCCCTCTTTCTACTGCTAATACCTCTCCCTATACAACCAAGAATTCTGATAAAGAGATAAGTGACGGGGAGGCTGCCTGTGAAGATTTACTGCACAGCTCTACTTTACTCCAGATTTATTTTGATAAGGATTCAAACTTAAACAGCTAAAAAGATGATCCGAGGAATACAAAGTTGAAAAGAGAAATTCCACTGAAGCCGGAACTGTCAGTAAGGTATGAATCATTACTGAATACTGAATCATGCTGAAGGCTTGAAACTGCAGAGAAAATCAGCTGCGCATGAATTGGATTATTTATTTTTGTGTTAAATTGTGGAAGTAAAACAAAGTGAACGACTTCCTGCAAATGTTTAAAGATATTAAGTAAACGTGCCGTAACCCAAAAAGAAGAATATCTGCAGATATATTCTGTTAAAAAAAAAAAAGATTTATTAAAGCATTTGAAATTAAAAAACTAAAATCAAAACAGATCCAAAGAAAACAGCCATAATATTGACTTTGCTGTACTAAGTATATAGAGCTGTAATTACCTATATATAATAATAAAAAAAAAAAAAGAACATAACAGAACAGAAAAACGGGGTTAAAAATGGCATCTAAAAGAATGCAAGAAAGTAGATAGAGTGTAAAAATGGAGGGGAAAAAAGGACAAAAACAAGAAAAAAAGCTTTCATAATTTTTCTCCATACAAGACCCTGAATTAATGGAGAAAAACAGTGCAGATACATCCCTGTCATTATCTCAAAACATACAGCCTCACGGAGCAGAAAGTGACACTGTCTCCCCAAGCTTCCTAAAAGATTGCCTCGATATAGTGCTGAAAGAGCTTCAAAATTAAATAAATAATACATTTATAGACCTGAAATCAGATTTCCTGTCTCTTAACTAGAGAATTCAACATATGGAACAGACAGAAAATCAACTTCAGGATACGCAAGAAAACCAGAATAGTATGGAATCTAAAATAACGCAGTTAGAAGAAAATAATAAGTGATCCCGAAGATAGATCAAGGAGAGCAAACTGAAGATTCCGGAACATACCAGAAGACATCTAAGATAGTAAATTTAAATATTTCTTAACCCCTTAAACATGTCAGGATTCCCTTTTATTCCAGAAGTTTCATCCTTAAGGGGTTAAAAGAACTCTTCCATTGCCTAGAATTGCCAAACAATCATGAACAAAAAATAGATAGATGCCATAGACTTCCACTTAATAGGACAACACCAGATCATCTACCACGTGACGTCATAGTGGCTTTCCACTCTTACAAATTCAAATGGGGAGTTATACAGGAGTTTAGGAGAAGGAGTTCATTGGAAGATAAATTTAAGGACTTAAAAATATTGCCAGATGTCTCTTACCATACACTTGCAAAGAGGAGATCCTTTTCATTTATTTTTCCGGTTATAAAACAAAACTTAAAATTCAAATGGGGATTTCCAACGGCCCTGAGAATTATGTATGAGAATAATTGGTACACATTTAATAATCACGAGCAAGCTACGGAATGGGTGAAAAATAAGAATTGGTTATAATATCGGAAACTTGTTTGGTGATTTGGGAGAATTGTTTGAGGAGGGGTGGAGGGGATAAAAAGATTTATAAAATCTAGTTGAAATGGATAAAAAGATTTATAAAATAGTTGAAGGAAATAAGGAAATAAGATTTTTTTTCTAAACCAGAAGATATAGAAAATCAATTCAAATTGTATTATGAAAAATTATAATTCAGCAGCTGAGATTCCAGAAGATGCAATTCTAAACTATTTAAATAACTCTTTAATACCACAGATATCAAAAGATCAATTGAAGTCTCTGAATAAAGAAATGAGTCAAGAGGAGGTTATCAATGGGGTTCGCAGATTCGAGAAAGATAAAACACCCGGCCCAGATGGTTTTTTTCTAATGCATTCTATAAATGTTTTGGAAATGTAATTACCCCGCACTCAACAACGTTTAATGAAATAGCTGGTAAAGGTAAAGCATCAAAGGATCTATTGAGGGCAACTATTCTGCTGATTTTAAGGCTAAGTCTCCTATTGTACTGGCCAACTACAGTCCGATCTCTGATCAATGTAGACGTAAAACTATAAGCATCCATTTTGGCAGAGAGGATCAAATGAGTGCTTCCCTCAGTTATTCATGAGGATGAAATTTGTTTCTTATTGGGTAGACAATCAAATAATAATACACGGAGAGTGATTGATTCACTGGACTGGGCGCAGTCCAGGAGAGTTCCCCTGCTGACCCTATCGGTGGATGCAGAAAAGGCCTTCGACAGGGTAGGATGGGGATTTATGAGAGAGCTGCTGACTCAGTTTGGATTTACTAGTTGGATAGAGGGAGCAATTGAAGCTTTATATTACATAGTTACATAGCTGAAAAGAGACTTGCGTCCATCAAGTTCAGCCTTCCTCACATTTGTTTTTTGCAGTTGATCCAAAAAAAAGGCTAAAAAACCCAGTTTGAAGCACAATTTTGCAACAAGCTAGGAAAAAAATTCCTTCATGACCCCAGAATGGCAGTCAGATTTATCCTTGGATCAAGCAGTTATTACCCTACATTGAAAGCGTAACGGCACCCTCAGGCATAAAAGGGGTTAAACCGCCGTTTAGAAGATCTTCTCCTTCCAGAGACACAGGCACAGCTACTGCAGAACCCCAAACTCCCGAACAGGATACAAAGTAGCACTCCAAATTCCCGAACTGGAACCTACTGGAACCTGGAAATCTACATTTGAACTGTGTATATATAGATAGATAGAGAGATATTACTGTGTTTATTTTACCCCCAACATTAATGTGTGGGGGAAAGGGAAATGATTACTGCTATCCAGGTGAGAAGGTATCCAGAGAAAGGGCTATAACCACGGTAGTCCTTCCAGAGGAATTGGTACCCAGAGATCCCAATTTAGCTTTGGCGATGGAGCACTGCCGGGTCTCCTGGTAGCAGTGAGGAAGTTGATCAGACAGAGGTTATACGTCCAAGTACTGGAGCCCTGTTACAATCATCATTCTCTTCCCTGTGTGTCCTTACTGTATGTTCACTTCAGAATAAAAATATTTATCCTTACCTATGGTTCGATGCACTTTCCTCACAATGAGGGAGATCCGGCAACAAATTAAAATCCTGTAATCTATGAATATGCAGTGTTTCGAAGAGAAACGCTACACATACAGACTCCAGGCACCATCACCACAAATTAGGAAGGGGTTATGGTGTGTGTAGTAACCATTTAAGTCTTGACTGAGAAATATGACTGCTAGGCTTTCTTATGAAGAACTGTGACAACCTAGCAATGATATTCTGGTCTTAACAAAATTAACAGATATCCTGTTTATAACTCATATATAGCTATACGCTGTCATACTATGGCTTACTTGCTGCTGAGCTATGGAAAGTCCATATCTAAGGTTGTGACTAGTGAAACTGCTATGTTTATTAAAAAAAAGGGTTAACCCTAGCTGGACCTGGCACCCAGACCACTTCATTAAGCTGAAGTGGTCTGGGTGCCTAGAGTGGTCCTTTAAAAAGGACTGAAACGTTGATCCTACGTTTTAAGCTTGCAAAATAAAGACGTTTTATTTGAAGACCGTACGTGCTGCCAGTTTTACTATAGTTTATATATATATATAAAAAACTATTCTATTTCACCACAAATATTTTAGAAATGTTGCACTAAAATATGCCAATTCATAAACCAAGAACACGATTAGTAATACTAACCTGGGTATACTGGACAACCAATCTCTTTAAATTCTTGGAGTCCCCTCACATACGGCTCTTCACCTTGCTCAATCACCGATATAACTGGAGGAGTCACACGGATACATCCTGTGAGTGGATGAGAGAATCTTTATAGGATACTTCTCTATACAAATATTACAAAATGTATAGAAAGCTATTTGAAGAAGAGTTACAGATAGAAATCTTGCCTGACAGACAGCCTTACCCAGAGAGCTGAGGGTCTGGTAATTCTCCAACATCACATCCCGGTAAAGCTCCTTCTCGACTTCATTTAAACAGTCCCACTCCTCCTCGGAGAAGTAAACGGCCACCTCCTCAAACTCACACTGATCCTAAATAAGAAATGACTTTATAAAATGTTTCAGTCATTACTATACAAGCTCATTCTGTAGTTTAATAAAATCTGTCTTTACAGACTCCTTTGGAATATTTTCATTTGAGTTTGGCATTTTTCCTTCATATATCTGACACGACGTCCACTCCAACTGTTGTGGGAAGATGTTAAAGGAAGATGTTGTGTAAGTTCTGCCCTTACCTGTCCATTCTTGTAGCAGTCCATCTGTGAGATCCTCTACTTTTGGATTAGTTGTCCATGAATTTTTTTGTGCACTCCAAACACTGGACTCTGGTCCTTGATAGTAATGCAGATTTTGCACTCTACAGTATGTTGGACAAGAGATAAGAGAGAGAAATTTACTTCCCGGCAAATTAAACAATAAGTCTTCAATTGATTCTTTTGGATAAGTTTTTTTTAAATGATCGCAATCTCTTAGAAAGACTTTTCAAGTTATGTAATTACAAAAATTGCAGTGGACTTTAATGGTGACTTCTGTAGATAAATCATTTGAGAAGTTTTTCTGTCAGATTGTGATCACCATTAAACCCTTCGTGGCGCTGGACTGAGATTTTCCGTCATGCTTGTCCTACCATTAAGGAGGCATGATGGAAGATTTCTGTCATTTACTAAAGTTAACCCCAGATCGTCGCAATCAATTGCAGGGTTAACGCTCCTCCAGGGAGCACCCGATCACACTGTGATCGTTCTGACTGCCTGTCATAGTGAGGAAATGCAGGGACTACTGATCCGCCTCTCTGCTCTTCCACGTTCAGTGTGAAGTGCCGGATCAATGCTGATCTGTTTCTCAGTGTAAAAAATAAATAAACTTAAATTGCCTTTAACCCATCTTTATTAAAATTAACCACTTAACTGCCATCTGATCACAGACTACAGGGGTTAAATTTATACAATTAATTCCTTAAAATATATTTAAATTCTATATTTAGCTAGCTGGGGTGGGTCGAAATTAGGGAAATTACTGTTAAAGGGACAAAGCGTTTTCCTGGCACTGCAGTTCCCCTCTCCCTCCCACCCCCTATCCCAAGTTGCTGAAGGGGTTTAATCCCCTTCAGTGACTTACCTGTATGCAGTGCCGATGTCCCTCAGCGTTGGGTCAGGGTCCGCCCACGCTCCTATTGACCTATTGCGCATGAGACCTCCCCATAGGAAAGCATTGAAAAAGGCTTTCAATGCTTTCCTATGGGGATTTCGGCGATGCTGGAGGTCCTCACATACTGTGAGGATGTCCAGCGACGCTATAGCACACTTTTCGTGTGCTATAATCACGAAAGTGCCCTCTAGTTTTATGAAAACTGCAATAACTACACTTGAAGGGTTAAGGGTAGTGGAAGTTGACACCCAGACCACTCCAATGGGCAGAAGTGGTCTGGGTGCCTGGAGTGTCCCTTTAATGCTGCATACTGCTAGTTAGGGGTTAAAGGTAAAAAAGGTATATAGTGTGATAGTGACTGTGTGTATATGTTGTGAGATCGTGA
>OW240922.1:6654633-6693620 GCA_933207985.1 Pelobates cultripes | reverse complement strand
TGATTATTTGTAACAATATTTCTCATTCAGGGTCACTGTGAGTTTGAGGAAGTGGCCGTTTACTTCTCCGAGGAGGAGTGGGACTATTTGATGTGATGTGATGATGTAGAATTACCAGACCCTCAGCTCTCTGGGTAAGGAAATCTTACCCTCGCTATAGGAAATCTGTCTCCCTGGATTTCTTTGTGTAACTAAAGAATAATTTCAATAGCATTAGATGAATTAATAACAGCATAATTAATTAATAATAATCTGATCATATACATACAGGATTCATCAGTTCGACACCTCCAATTAAATCCGTGATGGAGCAAGGAGAAGAACCACAGAAAACTAAGAGATCGGGTCCTGTTATTGCCGGGGCAGGTTAGTGATAAAACACGATCGGGTCCGGTTACTGCCGGGGCAGGTTAGTAATAAAACTCGATCGGGTCCGGTTACTGCCGGGGCAGGTTAGTGATAAAACTCGATCGGGTCCGGTTACTGCTGGGGCAGGTTAGTGATAAAACACGATCAGGTCTGCTTACTGCCGGGGCAGGTTAGTGATAAAACACGATCGGGTCCGGTTACTGCCGGGGCAGGTTAGTGATAAAACACGATCGGGTCCTGTTACTGCTGGGGCAGGTTAGTGATAAAACACGATCGGGTCCGGTTACTGCCGGGGCAGGTTAGTGATAAAACACGATCGGGCTTGGTTACTGCCGGGGCAGGTTAGTGATAAAACATGATCGGGTCCGGTTACTGCCGGGGCAGGTTAGTGATAAAACACGATCGGGTCCGGTTACTGCCGGGGCAGGTTAGTGATAAAACACGATCGGGTCCGGTTACTGCCGGGGCAGGTTAGTGATAAAATACGATCGGGTCCGGTTACTGCCGGGGCAGGTTAGTGATAAAACACGATCGGGTCCGTTAACTGCCGGAGCAGGTTAGTGATAAAACACGATCGGGTCCGGTTACTGCCGGGGCAGGTTAGTGATAAAACTCGATCGGGTCCGGTTACTGCCGGGGCAGGTTAGTGATAAAACTCGATCGGGTCCGGTTACTGCTGCGGCAGGTTAGTGATAGAACACATTCAGTGAGTAATTTCCAGTGACCATGGAAAGGCTTACACTTCCCTCTGATTCTGACGGGTTTTGCATCCAGGTTTGATTGGTAATACTAGCTCATACCACAGAAAACATTTGAGAGATTATTATCAGATTTTACCAAGTTCGTGACGTAAAGTCATGATTTTATTGAGGACACGGAGACGAATATTATGGTTTATCTCTTTCTTTATTCCTCAGCAGCAAAGAAAGGATATGAAGATATTGTACCCTCGAAGGGTTAACCATCTAACACATTTTCACCAATGAGAGCAGTCCACATTCCATATACTCACTCCCATGTGACCCTAAACCACTCCTCTTTCTTGGTGATGTCTGTAGCGGAGTGCTGGTCTCTCACAGATTATCTCTGCTGGTAATCCAAATAAGGCTCAGGAACAAGCAATAAAACCCAAGAGTATTATATCCACGGTTAGTAAAGCAATCCAAAAGTATCACATTACGTTTCCCAATGACTGGACGACACACAGCATCAGGAGAAAAACTGAAGGTTTATTCACACACTCAGCTTTTAAGCAATTCTCCCATGCAAGGGAGACACCCACAGTAATTTTTACAGTAACCAATAAAATAGTTGCCTCCCACACATCTCCTCCCCTCAGCATGACACATAATCGACTTAATCAGTGTACATTATTTCCCCAGTTCCTGGATGTACCCCAAATACATAGGGTACACCCCTAAATATGGTATCCCCTGATAGCCCTGATCTGGGAATCACCCAGATCGGACCAGGGGTTCGGGAGTTATGGAGGAGTAAAGTTTTAACCGACCGCATAGGCAACAGTAGCCGAAAACAGTCCCATAAGTTTTGGCCTTGCGGTCGGTCTCTGTTTGTGGGTACAAACGGATGAAAATTCCAAATGAAGTAGCTGTTGCTTGCTTTCATGTGAATCCCCTTGTTTGTATGAGTCTTTCTACCGAATGGCGGCTCGTTCGGTTGTTTCAGCACGAAGATATAGAGGTCTCAGCGGTGTTTGCTTAGTCGAGTGTCCAATTTGGGTTCCAGACACTCGAAGACCAAACACTGCTGTTCAAGAGTTAAGATGCCACCCATAGCACAAAGTACTGATTGCCAATTAGGGGTTTGCAACATTGAGAGGCGAACGGTAATGAGAGGCACACTTTTCCCGGGGGGTGGTCTGATTGTTCGTTAGTTTCACTCGTATAATAAACGTAGTGATTTTACAATGTGAACACAGAATAAGCAATACACGAAAGCATATTAAAACACACAAATCTTGAGGACAGCCTTAATGCAATCCGCTACAATGCGAAGCCAAATGATCAACAAAAACTGAAGATAAGAAAAACTGAATCAACACAACCAGACAGTTGAAAACAGAGAAACTGCTATGTTCTCATTGGGGTTAATCCAGCTTCTAGTGGCTGTCTCCTTGACAGCTGCTAGAGACGCTGACGTTCATAGGAAAGCATTCCTAAGTAATGCTTTCCTATGGACTGATTAAATGCGCGCGGCTCTTGCCGCACATGCGCATTCAGCAGATGACGTTGGAAGAGGGAGGAGATTTCTCCAGCGCCGAGGGAGCCCAGCGCTGGAGATAGGTAAGTGATTGATTAACCCCTTTCTCCCCCTTCATCCCGGCGGGAGTGGGAACCTGAGGGTAGGGGGACCTATTAACACTATAGTGCCAGGAAAACAAGTTTATTTAAGCATATCGCAGTTAACTATTCTATTCTGATTTAAATCAATACCATTAGTGAACCTTGATGGGGGGGGGGGACGAGACGAAAAACATACCTGTATCAGGCAGGCTAATATTCGCCTCCATTTCCTTTATAAAATCATGACTTTACGTTATGCAATTAGTCAAATTTGGTAATTTTGTTAATGGACACAGAAGCTCATATTATGCTAGTTCAAAGCTTTGAAATAACTATAGAGGAGACCTGTTTTGTTGGACGAAAGTAGTATTTTTTAAACATCAATTCACGAGACCAATCAGCCGTTCGAAGAAGGTCTTCCAGTTTACAACCCAAAGTGAAAGCTTTGGAAGCCATGGCACCTCTAGTAGAATGTTCACCATAAACTGAAGTATCTATGTTAGCTGAAGACATAATCCATTTTACCCAGCGGGCTAACGTCACCGTAGATACGGGATGCTGGGGTAGTCTAAGAGCCAAGAACAACTCGTGGCGCGTCAGGTCCCTGAACGACTGAGTCTGTATTTCATATTCCTGTATACAGGCCACCGGGCAGAAGTTAACATTGTGAGGAAACAAGGGATAGAAGACCGAAGTAATCAGTGATTTTGTACGTCTGGAAATATTGAAAGAAGCACCGGTAGGAATAAAGGAACGTGCGTCAATATCCAACGCTGAAACTGTTGCATGATATCAAACACAAGAGCAAGGCCAATTTTGCTGACTGCTGTTTGAACGTGAGTTCTACATTCCTGGGCCAAGCTTCAAACAGTTTAAGAACCAGATTCATATCCCATTATGAAGTGTATCGAGGTATAGGTGGACATGCAAATCTAATGCCCCGACATATTGATACATCCTGACACCAGTAAGCCTTTCATACTGGAGGTCGATGCTTCAGAGACAGGGGTAGGGCCAGGAAACTGTTATATCCTTGTGGTTACTTTTCTAGAAAGTTGTCTCCTGCTGAGCGCGATTACGATATTGGCAATAGAGAATTGTTGGCCATTATTCTAGCTCTCAAGGAGTGGCGACATCTTTTTAATGATCACAAACACCTGGCTTACATAGGAAATGCCAAGCGATTATCTTCTAGACAAGCTAGGTGGTCTCTATATCTTTCTCGCTTTAATTTTCTTATAACTTATAGACCATGGTTCTAAAAATGTCAAGGCCGAAGCCTTGTCCAGTCAGTTTGATACTGAGGCTATACTAGAGCAAGAAACATCCCATATCATTCCCATAGAATGTATCATTGCGTCCACTGTCCTTTCATTGTCCTCTCCACTGCTTGGCTCCTTCATGGAGGCTCAGTCTCAGACGCCCTGCGGTAAACCTCCGGACAAACTGTTCGTTCCATTGGGGGAAAGGGTTAATATCATAAGGTATTTCACGACAATGTATCTGCTGGTCGCCCAGGTATTAATAAATCCACTTCTGCTATCATGAGGTCATTCTGGTGGAATTCCCTCAGGAAGGATGTTAGACGAGAAATTGTCCATCTGCATGGCATTCCTCACAATATAGTATCAGATAGAGGTTCTCTGTTTGTGTCCCGATTTTGGAGGGCCTTCAATAAACAATTAGGCATTGAATTGTCTTTCTCATCCTCTTACCACCCCTAGACCAATGGTACAGCTGAGAGGGCTAACCAGTTCTTGGAATTATATTTGCGTTGTTTCGTTACTAGCACTCAAGACAATTGGTCTGAATTATTACCATGGGCCGAGTTTGCTAGGAACAATGCTGACCGTGACTCCTCTGGGCATAGTCCATTTTTTTTGTTAATAATGGCCGGCATCCTACTGTCCTACCGGCTGTTTTTTATGATACAGCTATACTTGCTTTGGATGACTGTCTGGCTTCCATCCGTAATACCTGGGTTAAAGTTCAATCTGCTCTGGGTACTGCTGCTGATCGTTTCAAGCATTATGCTGATACACGTCGAGGTGCCAACCCTGTTTACCAAGTGGGTGAGAGGGTTTGGTTATCTTGTCGAAACATCAGGCTCAAAGTCCCTAGCATGAAATTTGTTTCTAGGTTCCTTGGACCTTTTTGTGTCCTTCGTAGGCTCAATCCTGTTGCGTACTCTCTGGCCCTTCCTCCCTACTTGAAAATGCCTAATACGTTTCATGTGTCCTTACTCAAACCTCTTGTTTGCATTAAATATACTGTCTCAAGTGTCCCTCCTCCTCAGTTGTTTCTGGACAGGAAGAGTATGAGGTCTCCTCCATAATTGATTCCAGGTTTTCTCGGGGCACTTTATGGTACTTGGTGGATTGGAAACGTAATGGACCAGGCAATCGTTCTTGGGTTCCGGCATCTGATATACATGCTGGTTGCAAGATTCGCTATTTTCACGCCAAGTTTCTTCTCAAGCCTGGTCCTGCCCGCCCGGTGGGTGTTCTTCAGGTGGGGGGGTAATGCCACGTATTCATCCGCACATAAAAGTGGGATTAATGGCATTTACTGTCCTGACAGGAAAAGTTGTGCCGAGCAGCAATCAGTCCACATGAGTATTTGCGCTGAGTAGCAATCATGCAAATGGGAACCTGGTAACTGCCTTTGGGGTCAAAGGCTGGTTACAACCAATCAGATCCACAGGCGAGGTATTTAGGCCCAGTCCTCCTCTTGCTCAGTGCCCTGTCGTGGTTTCCCTTGTGGTTGTCCACAAGCGCGTTATTGATTCTGGTTATTTGATTTTGGCATTGATTTTGACTTCCCTTTTTTCTGGCATCCCTGACCCTTGGCTTCTCCTTATCGTTGTGTCTCTTTCTGTATCCCTTGACCTCGGCTATTCCTGACTATTCTTTGGTACGTTAGTCTGGCCATTCTAAGGTCCGGTATACGTTACCTATCAGTCCTCTGTGTTACACAATTTGACGTGCTGGATCATACTGTAATCCTGACAGTATGTTGTGTTTTGGGGTGTTTTCTGTACTTTTGGGGAAAATGTGTGTTTTTCTGCCAGTGGATAATTGGGTTATTGTATTATCTACATTCATTATATCACAGGCAGAGGGGAGGGATTGTGTGCTGTATGTGGGTGTGTCAGACATTGTTATATTTGTTCTTATTGGTCTGTACAGTTTGTAATGCGGTGTTCCATCAGGTCCAGGAGGTGTGCCTCTGGCCTGAGGAATTGTATAAAGTCTAACCTGAACCATTAAAGCTCAGATCATCTTGCATCTTCATGGCTCATGTTTGGGGGATTGAAGAACTGCACTCTGGGGGTTTGCCATAATCGCTATACTCCCCTGAGTATTATCACTAAACTCTTATAAGAGCTGTTCCTGTTCCTGCTCTCTGGACTAAGAGAGGTCTACCCACTGGGAGCTGGATCCTGGTCTTGGATCCAGGGTGGGTGGAGGACAGCGAGACTCCAACCAAGTTGCGGAGGTTTGTGGGGTCTACAGTACTTATGGTGTCTGGTGGAGTGCTTGGAGCCCTCGGAAAGCACTAGGAGCATCGATTTGATGGAGGTACCCGGTCGGGGTGCAGGCGGTCCGTCAGACACAGGGGTTCCCCCAGCTGGTCCAGGATAGCAGAGTCGTCCGAAACTTCCTTGGCACTAATTACCGGTTTTGCAGACAAGCTGCGAACAGGAGATGAATTCTCTGAGTCAATAGAGCTGATCACATTGGACTCCTCAGAATCCAAACCAGAATCGAAGAACCAGCCAGTTATCCATGTCTGCACCACTTTTGCCCGGTGTGTGGCTCTTACGTGTACAATTTTGGAGGTATATTGCCCAAATCAGTGGCGTACACATGACCCACGGGGCCCCGGTGCAAAAATTGATCCGTGGGCCCACCCGCGCGCTTACTCGGCGCGGGTCGGGGTCGCAACACATGGTGGCGGGCACCTGGTCGCAGGGGTTGCAGGGCTGCGACCCCGCGACCGCGGTATGCACACACACTTAAAGGACCACTACAGACACCCAGATCACATCAGCTCAATGAAGTGGTCTGGGTGCCAGGTCCCTCTAGTTTTAACCCTGCAGCTGAAAACATAGCAGTTTCAGAGAAACGGCTATGTTTCACTGAGGGTTAATCCAGCCTCTGGTGGCTGTCTCATTGACAGCTGCTAGAGGAGCTTCCATGATTCTCACTGTGAAAATCACAGTGAGAAGACACTGAACGTCCATAGGAAAGCATTGAGTAATGCTTTCCTATGGGCGGTTTAAATGCGCGCGCTCCTCTTGCCGCGCATGTGCATTTCGGAGCTGAGTGGCGGACACTGGGGAGTCCGACGCTGGAGAAAGGTAAATGCTGAAGACACACACACACACTCTCACGAACAGACGCATACACACTAGCTAACAGACACACACATTTACTGACAGAGACACTCAGCGACAGACATACATACACACACTTACAAAACATACACTTTCACTGACAAACACACACTCACTAACAGACATCAAACACACTCAGTAACAGACACACACAGTAACACACTCACTAGCAGACACACACCCAATAACAGACACATTCACTGACACACACACTAACACACACATACACTAACACACACACATGGGGTCCAGTGGTGGTGCTGGGCTCCTGGTCACTGGGTGGGCGGGCTGCCTGCCTGGCCGGCCGGCGCGCGAGGGAGCACTTTCCCCTGTGTGCTCCCTCGCGCGCCGCGTAGGGATGCCGGAGACGGAAGATGACGTCATCTTCCGGCTCCGGTATCAGTGCGGTGCGCGAGGGAGCTGAAGAGGAAGCACTGAGTGCTCCCTCGCGCGCCCGCCTGCCCGACCGGCCACCTGCCCGCTGGGGTCAGCAGGGCCAGCCTCGGGGGGCCCTGAGGTGGCCGCCTCCTGGGCCCCCCAGGGGAAGAGGCTGGCCCTGTGGGTACATACCGGGTCGCAGGGGCGGCCGGGCCCCCTGGTGGGCCGGGCCCGGTCGCAGCCGCGACCCCTGCGACCCTGGTATGTACGCTACTGGCCCAAATAGTCGGTCTTTTTTGTATTCTTACAGCCCCTAGGGACCACCGGTTTATCATCAGAGGCCTTAGGGATTGTCAAGCCAGAAGCGTGGCTAGATGCCATGATCGCATTCGTAATGGAGTGGGACAAATTGTGCGACATAGCAGTGTAGATGGTCTGGGCGACTGATTTGGTGTCCGGATTACAGAATGATCCAGCACGTAGAATTGTGTAACACAGAGGACTGTTAGGTAACGTATACCGGACCTTAGAATGGCCAAACTAACGTACCAAAGAATACTCAGGAATAGCCGAGGTCAAGGGATACAGAAAGAGACACAACAGTAAGGAAAAGCCAGGAGTCAGGGATGCCAGAAAACAGGGAAGTCAAAAACAATGCCAAAGTCAAATAACCAGAATAACCCAAATCAACAACGCACTCTCGGACAACCACAAGGGAAACCACGACGGGGCACTGAGCAGGATGAGAACTGGGCCTAAATACCCCTCCTCTAGATCTGATAGGCTGTAACCGGCCTTTGAATCACATTTGTATAAGCGGATGAATACGTGACATTTGGTCATTTTAGCGTCCAGGAGCAAGTGGAACTCCTCAGAGTTCATCTGCTTAAGTGACGCTTCATCCTCCCCAGACTGGGTAGGGTGTGTAGATGGAACAGGGGGCAGGCGTTGCCTACTGGCATGAACAGAGGCATTAGGACTATTTGTGAAGGGATGCCCCTTCACCATTCAGCTATTTGCATTAATTTCTACTATCCAATCCAAGTTAATTCGTTATTTCACTGGTCCATTCGTTATGTTGTTCAGTTCCCGAACCGAGACCACCCAGAGACTAATTAGAACTTAGAACACTGTGTATCTTGTATGAAAACCGCAGACTAATTGAGTGCTTCCGAATGCTGCCTGCAGCACTTTATCTCGCTGGCTCAGAGGAGCAGTTTATGTACTGTATAAATTGAATGCCTGTTTTTCCATTAAACCAGTCTTGTCCCAGCATTAAGCTTTGTCTCATGTGTGGGTTATTATGCGACACCAGCATATTGGAACCTGTGGATTATTGGCGTATTATTCTTACGGGAAAAGGGTATGCAAGATGGGGATATCGTCACTGACCGTCACAGTATTAACCTCCACATTAGAAGGGGCCTGCATGGTGACAGAGTATTGTGAAAATAGTAACTCTCCACACTAGGGATGAATTTGGGTAATATCCTGTCACAGAAAGAAGGGAAGGGGCTGAGAGCAGGGGAGCTGTTACAGACAGTGTTCAAAGGGCAGAGCACATTACAGCACAATGCACAAAAATACTATAGTAGACTAGCTTACCGAGTGTTCCCTCAGGAATAGCTTCTGGAGAGCACTGTTAAGCTGCTCAACCACACAGGCAGCCAATCAACTCACGCAAAACAGAGGGCCCTGCTCCTAGACAGCAATGGAAATGAAATATGTATGAAAAAGAACAAAACTATTAACTAGGCAGTGAAACCAATAAATGTTAGCCAAAACACAGAAACAGTGACAGCAAAAAAAAATGGTACTTAGCTAAGGCAGCAGCAAAGAAAAAGGAGTGGCTTAGGGTCACATAGGAGCATATGGAATGTGGACTGTTCTGATTGGCTAAATGTGTTATATGGTTAACCCATTGAGGGTACTTGGTTTTTTTTTTCTATCAGTATCTTGATATCCGTTCTTTGCTGCTGAAGAACAAAGAAAGAGACAAAGCATAATATGAGCCTCCATGTCCTATTAGTAGAATTCCAGCCTTCTTCCATGACGTGTGTTGGGAAGATCCTTTACTATATCAAAACGTTCCTAAATGGTTTGATGTTACAACAGAAGCACGAGGACCGGTGATCTTTGTAGACCAGTGATCTTCCTAGACCGGTGACATCTGTAGACCAGTGATTTTCCTAGACCGGTGATCTATGTAGAGCAGTCATCTTCCGAGACCAGTGACCTCTCTAGACCGGTGACCTCTCTAGACCGGTGACCTCTCTAGACCAGTGATCTTTGTAGACCAGTAATCTTCCTAGACCAGTGATCTTCCTAGACCGGTGACCTCTCTAGACCAGTGATCTCTCTCAGGTCAAGGCACACATTCAGGAGATAAACTTTTCCAAGGCTTACTTTTTATTATGTTTAATCTTTATTAGAAGCTCATAAATGTTACTTTGACTTGAAGCCTTACTAGGGTGATTTGTATACTTCTGGACAAATTTACTTACTAGTTTTACTTGGCAGCTGAAAATCACAATGCTGATTTAAAAAAAATATAGAACTGCTTTTAACATTTACACTTCTGAAATGAGGATCTTTATGGCACACTTTGAGTTGGCTTAAGGCATCGGGGGGTACCACAGAACTCTGGTTGAAAACCACTGCTCTACTACAATACTGAGCAGTAATGATTATGTTGCTTAACAAGTATTTCCTTTTCATATTTTTTAGCTATTGATTTAATTCCTGGTACTTTTTTATAGATTGCTCAATAAAAAGTCCTTCTGATCAATGTTGCCAGGATGGAAGTGCACCAACCAAGAGAAGAAAGACCCAGGGATCCAATTCAAATGAAAAAAGTAAATTCCTCAGAATCCTATGTGTCTCCAAATCCGACAGAATACAGAGCGGCAAAACCTTTTAATGTTCTGAGTGTGAAAACCTCTCACACGTGCTTTCTGGGACTTCATGGCTCCATCAATAGTTTGGCTGGCTAGGTTACCTACATACATGTGCCAGTACACACGCTCACAGGTCTAAGTTACTTAAACCAATAGTTGTGACACAGTTACTTAGATATTTAAAATCATTTCAGGATTATTTTTTTTCATTTTGTGAATGCCAATTTAACAAGTGTCACTAACTAAAAGATGATGAGCAAAGGGATGGATTCTCTGCTGAACTAGAGTCTAGTCCAATAGGCAAGCAAATTAATATTTTATAGCCTTTGATTTCATTTATTTCCTGGTACATTTCTTTCAGATTGCTCCACAAACAGCAGACCTTCTGAAGAATGTTGCAAGGATATGAATGCATCAAGAGAGACTACAATGTCCAAGGACTTTAGTACAGGTAATAAAAAGTTTACTTCTCAGAATTCTATGTTTCTCCAAATAAGACGGAATACAGAAGAATACAATCTTTGCATGTTCTGAATGTGTATACCTTACGTAGGGGCCTGCAGTAAAACGTCCTAGCCAGTTTGGCAGTCTGTCCTGGGATTAGATGTTGTAGGGTATGTCTGGCTTAGCTGCCTGGTTACCTTTAGGTTTATTTTGTGAAATGTTACCATCTATGGTTTTTTTGGTTCAATAAAAACCTTGTTTGAAATTATTGGTAAAACGCTGAGGGTTTCTGCTTTCATCTCCATGTGGGATTAAGAACAGGGTCTCGCCTTATCTAGTACCCGAGTTTCAAATAAGTACCAAGTGATTTGCTATTACCTTTCAAGAGACTGACATTGGGCAATACCATTTCTAGGTGCATCCTGAGGTTTGTGTTACAATGTTTGGGAGGCAAGATGGAGAAGAATAGTCTGCTAATATGTTATACATTCTACATCCACAGAATTAGCGATTCAATTTTAATATCTCTACTCAGACACCAGTCTTCTAGTCCATCCTTTTGTTGTGGAGTAGGCACTCTGCAGTTGCTGTAGCTTGGGATCCATATCCGTGAAATTGTTATGGACAGTCACTGTCTTTCTCCACTGCTTTGACTCTACTGCTTACTGTGTGAATTTTTTCTAGAATACTCTACAAGGGGATGTGATTGTTTGTGTGCAGGTGATTGAAAAGGGAAGCGGCTATAAAGATTTTCTTCCCTTAAGCTGCCCCTCCTTGGCACTGCCATCTTCTCACTGGCATGACATCATCTACAAAGAGCCATCATCACTATTGTACTCTTGCACAAGTACAAACAAAATCTATAGAGGATCTTGCAAGACTACAGGCTCTTCTCTAGCTAATATCATGGATGTGCAATAATGTATCATAGGCATTTGTTGTACATCACACAAGTTACTCTACAATCTGTTCCCATTCGCTGCTGCAACTGACCGCTAATGATAAATAGTGTAAACTCTACCTTTTGCCAAAGTCTGGCAGTTATATAAGGCATAGTAATCTCTACTTTGTACTGTCTATATGTTTCGATTGAGTTGGAATTTCAATATAATTCCAGCAGAGTCTGAAAGCCTTTCACAAACATTCTGTCTTGATGAAAAGAACTTCCATTTCAATACTAAGCAATTGATGAATATCCTCCATAAGATCCAGGATCCATGATATCACCCATCCTTGGTGACCAGAGTCTTTTGATTTGGTACAGTTGAAGTTGTGGATTATCTCTGTAACTGGCATTCAATCCATTCTCCAAGGGAGGAGACAACGCATTAGACGCTGCCACTATTTTTGGACTCAGACTGCCATTCAGTATTCCTTATTCCAAAAGATACAGCACCATCTATTGGTTAAAGCCTGGTTATCTACATTGGCAATTATTTATACATTTTGTGAAATTCATGATTTTATAGTATATATATTCCTTTGTTCTATTATATGCTTATGTATTATGCACAATTTTGAATCTATCACAATAAGTTACTTGGAGTGTTGTTAAAAGGTAAACCCAGTTCAAAAATAAATAATCCAATTAGTTCCTTTTGGAACATTGTCCAAATATGGTCCTTTTCAGGAGCCCAAAGTCTAATGGCCTGTCTTCTGGCTGCACTGCTCTCTGGTATTTGGGATTGGCTAAAGAGTCCTAAGATTTGTGGGCAAAAGAGCTAGGCATCATAGCCAAAAAGTGTCTTTATGAAGACGGTGACAGACAGAGAGGGATCGATTCCTGCCTGAGAAGACCGAGCTGCGTTGGGGCTGATTCCTGTCTGAAATATGGTTGGGGTTCCCGGTGCCAGAGGAGAAGAGATGGACAGCGTAGAAGAATATGTCTAGATCCCATGTCGGGGACCAGTCACCCTGTTACAATGCCAGATTAGTGTTCTCAATTTGAGATGGATTTTTGGCAGAAACACTCAAAACCATTACTTGAAAAGCAATTATAGGAGCACTATAAGATCAGGAACACAAACTTTTATTCCTGACCCTATAGTGTTAAAACTACTATCCCGCTCCCCTTTACTCCCCTAATTATAGTAAATGTAAATTTATTTGTCTGCTGCAGCTGGCTCTGCCCCGATCTGCCTGCCTGGCTGACTTCATCAGAAGTGATTCTGTAAGCCAATCAGAATGCTTCCCCATAGGATTGTCTGAGACTATCAAGGAGGCAGAGGCAGCACAAGTAAAACACCACCCTGGCCAATCACAGTGCTTCCCCATAGGATTAGCTGAGACTGACAAGGAGGCAGATCAGGGGCAGAGCCAGCACAATTCAAACACAGCCCTGGCCAATCAGCATCTCCTCATAGAGATACATTAATTCAATCAATCTCTATGAGGAAAGTTCAGTGTCTGCATGCAGAGGGAGGAGATACTGAATTTATTGATGCATTTTAGGCAGCCATGACCCAGGAAGGATCTCTAACAACCATCTGAGAAGTGGCCAGTGAAGTTATCACTAGGCTGTAATGTAAACACTGCATTTTCTCTGAAAAGACAGTGTTTACAGCAAAAAGCCTGAAGGGAATGATTCTACTCCCCAGAACAAAATTAATACGCTGTAGTTGTTCTGGTGACTATAGTGTCCCTTTAATGTTTTTGGGGGTTTGTTTTACCAGTTGACTTCTTTTAATTCTCTGTACATTTCTTTCAGATTTATCCATAAAAATAAATATTTCTACAGGGAGTGCAGAATTATTAGGCAAATGAGTATTTTGACCACATCATCCTCTTTATGCATGTTGTCTTACTCCAAGCTGTATAGGCTCGAAAGCCTACTACCAATTAAGCATATTAGGTGATGTGCATCTCTGTAATGAGAAGGGGTGTGGTCTAATGACATCAACACCCTATATCAGGTGTGCATAATTATTAGGCAACTTCCTTTCCTTTGGCAAAATGGGTCAAAAGAAGGACTTGACAGGCTCAGAAAAGTCAAAAATAGTGAGATATCTTGCAGAGGGATGCAGCACTCTTAAAATTGCAAAGCTTCTGAAGCGTGATCATCGAACAATCAAGCGTTTCATTCAAAATAGTCAACAGGGTCGCAAGAAGCGTGTGGAAAAACCAAGGCGCAAAATAACTGCCCATGAACTGAGAAAAGTCAAGCGTGCAGCTGCCACGATGCCACTTGCCACCAGTTTGGCCATATTTCAGAGCTGCAACATCACTGGAGTGCCCAAAAGCACAAGGTGTGCAATACTCAGAGACATGGCCAAGGTAAGAAAGGCTGAAAGACGACCACCACTGAACAAGACACACAAGCTGAAACGTCAAGACTGGGCCAAGAAATATCTCAAGACTGATTTTTCTAAGGTTTTATGGACTGATGAAATGAGAGTGAGTCTTGATGGGCCAGATGGATGGGCCCGTGGCTGGATTGGTAAAGGGCAGAGAGCTCCAGTCCGACTCAGACGCCAGCAAGGTGGAGGTGGAGTACTGGTTTGGGCTGGTATCATCAAAGATGAGCTTGTGGGGCCTTTTCGGGTTGAGGATGGAGTCAAGCTCAACTCCCAGTCCTACTGCCAGTTCCTGGAAGACACCTTCTTCAAGCAGTGGTACAGGAAGAAGTCTGCATCCTTCAAGAAAAACATGATTTTCATGCAGGACAATGCTCCATCACACGCGTCCAAGTACTCCACAGCGTGGCTGGCAAGAAAGGGTATAAAAGAAGAAAATCTAATGACATGGCCTCCTTGTTCACCTGATCTGAACCCCATTGAGAACCTGTGGCCATCATCAAATGTGAGATTTACAAGGAGGGAAAGCAATACACCTCTCTGAACAGTGTCTGGGAGGCTGTGGTTGCTGCTGCACGCAATGTTGATGGTGAACAGATCAAAACACTGACAGAATCCATGGATGGCAGGCTTTTGAGTGTCCTTGCAAAGAAAGGTGGCTATATTGGTCACTGATTTGTTTTTGTTTTGTTTTTGAATGTCAGAAATGTATATTTGTGAATGTTGAGATGTTATATTGGTTTCACTGGTAATAATAAATAATTGAAATGGGTATATATTTGATTTTTGTTAAGTTGCCTAATAATTATGCACAGTAATAGTCACCTGCACACACAGATATCCCCCTAACATAGCTAAAACTAAAAACAAACTAAAACTACTTCCAAAAATATTCAGCTTTGATATTAATGAGTTTTTTGGGTTCATTGAGAACATGGTTGTTGTTCAATAATAAAATTAATCCTCAAAAATACAACTTGCCTAATAATTCTGCACTCCCTGTAAAGAATGTTGCAAGGGTCGAAATGCACCAGTGGAGGATATGAATACCACATACTCTATTTTAAGTTAAAAAAAAAAATAATTTCTCCGAATAATTAATCCGAATACAGTGCAGCATAGCCTTTTCATGTTTAAAATATAAAAACTTTATGTAAGGGGGGCAGCAGGTGATGCCCCTAAATTAAAGGAACAGTTCGAGCACCATAACAACTAGCTTGTGCTAGTCGCCACCACTTCTGCAGTCCAGGCGTTCCCAGAGCTAGGCCTGCAGGGTTTAGATCGTTTACGAAGAATTCTAGCCCTGTGGGGCTTAGCTCATTAGAGCTAACAGAAGCTCCTTCTGGGAGTATTAATCCAGATTGAAACCAGCAGGACATAATACGTTTGGACACCTAGTTAACTATGCTAGTACTCACAATCACAAGTTTATGTTAAAAGGACACTGTAGGCACCACAATCACTTTCACTCATTGAAGTGGTTATGGTATATGAAGTTCCCCATTGCTGTCTCACAGTTCAGGATCTCAATCAGTTTGATGTCTAAGAAGGCCATCCCCCCATTGAATACCAGTTCAAGCCAGTGGTGGGCAGTAATGACAGGACACTCAGCTGACATTCTCAGCCTTGCCCAGCTGCTTACAAGTGGTTATGGTTCCTAGAGTGTCCCTGTAATAAAACCTATTTTTGTGAGACGGAAACTTTAGATTTTTTTCTTGTATGTTGAATTAAAGGAGCATTCTAAGCAGTCCAACCCTTCCAGCTCACTATTGTGGAAATATCAGTGCCTTAGATCTGGGACACTCCACCTTGACAGCAAGTGTTCCTGGCGACACAACTAATGATCTATATCTGCCTACCTCACATACTCATAGATTGTAAGCCTTTTCCACGTTCTATAATTGTAAAGCACTGCGGAATATGTAGGTTGCATATAAATAAGATTAATAATTTCATGTAAACACGGGATTGAATGAATAATACAGACTTAACATTATAAATGACAATCTTGTCCATCTCCCACAACATTGATTAGGTGAAAGTGAAAGTAGGATAGTCCAGCGCGTTCAACCAATCAATACTGCGACAGAGCTCCCTGTACCCCGGCTGGGTACCTTCGCCATGGGTCTTCTTCCTAGCTGTGGCTGAATAGGGGAACTAGCTCTGTTCGCTCCCAGGGGCTGGACGGCACACGGTCCTGGGAGCTGTAGTCCTGGGCAGGAGGGGGGCATGGGTTACAGATAACCATCTCCCTCTCTGGGAGATACCAACAGGACACAGTTACATACATTAAAACGTATTACACACAGGGGGGAAGCTTAGGCATTTGCGGGAAGGGGTTACACATGTAAAACATATATCACTAGATAGCCCCAGGTCCCAACTAGGATCCCTGCAAATAGCTGGGTAATCGGATGTACAGAGCTCGAGAAACCATCGTACAAAGTCAGGGCTTGAGGCTCTGTAAATCCCCGAAAATTAGTTACACAGCGTTGCTTGGTTTAGTCCGGTTAATTCAAACTTCGCGCATAAACCAAGCAATAGCCAATCCGAAAAAGGGGCGCGAACCAAATCGCGCCTATCAGCGCTCAGGGAGAAGAGGGGTTTTGCCGCCCAATCAGGAGAAAGGGCGCAAACCCAGTTTGAATGGGAGCTCCTTTTCTGATTGGTCGGCACGGACCTCCAGGCGACCAGTGGGACTCTGCGGCTGTGAAGCCGACTTACAGCTCCCGGGTTTGCGCTGGGGCTCGCGTCTCTCTCCAGTGGCTACCTCCACTTAGGTAGCCCTGGGGAGATCGCTCTCTGGGCAGCTACAAGTCTGGCCTCTTAGCTCCCGGGTAGGTGGAGCAGTGATTATAGCTCCGTTAGGATCAGGTAGGTCGATTAGAACTGCCAGTACCCAACAGGGTCCCCACCAACCTCAGGGGACCCGTTCAGGGAAGCATTCGCCTATACGAAATGGCGGCCACCCAGGGAAGCACTCATTAATTACTTACCTAGCGGTTTAACAACTATGTTGCAGATGCGAATGTTCTGATTGACTGGTGTGAACATTCCTGGGGTTTCCGGGGTGGTCCACGTTCGGGAGACAAATGGGTTCCATTCGCATGAGCATTGCTGAACTGTCAACGGAGCATTTTACACAAAATCCATAAAAATACATGGGGAAATGTACAATACACATGGAAAAATACACGAATAAGCAGTAGGCATGGTACTCGGTGACGGCGGTCCATCACAAATACCTCCTAGGTTAATGAGGAAGTGTTAATTGTGGCCGGCATGGGACAGACGGTCCCTGGTTGTTTAGGAACGGATTACGGATTTATAAAAATAATTGAACGGTTTCATGTTAACACTGTTATTTTGCATTCCTGCATTCCACCTATTAGAACTATAAAGGCATTGAGCGCATGGCACACGTTAGGACGGCCTGAGGCACCCCAGTGTGCACCTGCTCTAGGCAACAATAAAGTACCACTATAGGCACCCAGACCACTTCAGCTCAATGAAGCGGTCTGGGTGCCAGGTCCCTCTAGTTTTAATTCTGCAGCTGTAGACATGTTTTACTGAGGGTTACCCAGCCTCTAGTGGCTGTCTCACTGACAGCCGCTTGAGGCGCTTCCGCGATTCTCACTGTGAAAATCAGTGAGAAGACGCTGCACGTCCATAGGAAAGCATTGCGTGCGCGTAGCTCTTGCCATGCATGCGCATTTGGAGCTGACGTCGGCAGAGGGAGGAGAGTTCCTCAGCAAAGAGGGAGCCCAGCGCTGGAGAAAGGTAAGTGGCTGAAGGAGTTTTAACCCCTTCAGCCCAGCGGGAGGGGGGCCATGAGGGTGGGGGGGGGGGGCCTACTGACCTTATAGTGCCAGGAAAACGAGTTTGTATAGTGGTGCTTTAACATTCCAGGGTGCAGCCATGATTATGTTACTTAGTGTCATTTTTTTCCTGGTATATTTCTTAAAGATTGCTCTGTAAACACCAATCCTTCTAAAGAATGTTGCAAGGATGGAAGGGCCCCAACCAAGAAAAGAACGACCAAAGACTCTAAATCAGGTTAAAAAAAAAACAAATTCCTCAGAGTACTCTGTGTCTCCAGGTCAGACAGAATACAGCAAAACACAGCTTTTTATGTTCTGAATGTGAAAACATTATCTGTGACACCCTCTGTTTTAAACCTCCTAGCCTGTCTGACAGTTTAAGGTATTATCTTAAAGGGACATGCATCACTTTGAGACAGTTGTCTCATCCAAAAGCTTTAACTTGGAATTATTATTATTTTTTTTCATATTTACCTGCTTCTTTCTTATGCTCTCCACACCCACCTCATGGGGGACTGAGAGTCTTGTCAAACAATGCAATCTGAACACGTTTACTACATACTTCTCAACGTTTTTCTAGCTTTTTTTTTGGTTTGTATATTTGTTTAAAAGAGTTTGCTTGCTGGTTTAAAAAATAAATCATAATTGTCAAGTAATGCATGTTGTAACGAACGCCCCTTTTCCTGGACGTTAGCCATTGGCTCCTGGAGGAGTGTGGAAGCTGGCCTCCTGCCCACCAACTATGGGCCAGGTCAGTGACTGCCCACCAACTGCGGTCCTCCTGGTTCGGCACTTTCCATTGGTGCGCAAAGAACCGAACGCTAGCTCCCTGGCGGCCATTTGCATATACCAAAACCGCAAAAAGACTTCAGGGAGACTTAGCCACAAATGTCCTGGAACTATTTTCGGCATGAAGACTTCGCAGTTCCCGGTCAGTCCCCAGCGGTACTTAGCCGCTATTCTATGGAACTATTATCGGCTAGGGGACCGTGCGATTACCGGTTAACTTGGTTCTGCATTTTGCACCACTTAAAAAAAAAAAAAGAGCACTTTTTGGAGGGAATGTGCCTGAGACTATGGGGAACAAACGCTGCTTGCGATCCAGGCGGAACACCCTGTAGTTCGTCCGCCAGAGCCCCGGAAAGTTAACCGGCAAAAGCAACCAATGCTCTGGAACTGTTTTGGGCATAGGACCATGTGTGCAGCCTGTCAGAACTTGAACACGGTGTCTATTGCCCTGTACTGCATGCATCAATTTGCACAACTTGGGCGCTCAGATCAGGGGTGATTGAGGATGTATAATGTGTGCGGTTATTTTCTATTTTTATTATGTTTTTGGGTGTTTTATGATTTTGTGTATATTTTCCTGTAACTGAGAGCTAATCGAATTAATGTCCTTTAGCCTCCATTATCTCCCAGCTACAGGAATTAAGGGGAGGAGTATACGTATGAACCTGAAGGGAGACTGTGTATTGTGGGTGTGTTCTACATAATGTAATTATTGCTGTGCATTGTGGATAAAAGGAGGCCACTTGGATTAAACACGTCTGTTTTACCGCTTCATGAAGTCTAGGCTCATGTTTGGGAGATTGGAGAGCTCTAATCACTGCAGCACTACTAACGGATATACTCAGCCGCAGTATAGGGGATCCGTTACACATGTCCCTTTAACATTATGTAACATTACCATCACAGTGAGCTGGGGAGGCTATATTGCTTAGCGCACCCCTTTGAAATTTGCAAATATTGATTTCATTTTTAATTCGCAGTGCATTCTTTCAGATTGCTCCATAAACAAAGGTCTTGAAGAATGCGGCAAGGATGGAAACAAACCAATTGAGAAAACAAAGAAACAGGACTCTAGTTCAAGTGAAAAAAGTAAATTCCTCAGAATTCTGTATGTCTCCAAATCCGAATATAGGAGTGAAACATTGTCATGTTCTGAATGTGAAGACATCCCCTAGGGGGCTTCAGTTTAATTCTCTTACATTTCTAACCAGGTTGGCAGTCTGTAATCGGAGTAGTAGTTATATGGATCCAGATCTGTGCTGGCCGGTTTTAGCTGATTCGGGTATCTTTTTACCAGTACACACAGTTACAGTTTTACGTTGATTAATGTTTAATAGTTGTGATCTGGGTGGGATTCCTGTGTGTTGCACTTTTTAAGTAGTCTGTATTTGGTCTAAACTGAAAGGTGAAAACCAAAAATCCTGTTTGAATTATTGACTGAAATAGTCTATCCCTCTATTTGATAAGCAAATTATATTTCCTTTCCAACCCTAGCAGTATCATAAATTGGCCACGTCCCACCTCCCAGCTTTCAGGACGGTATAAAGAATGAGATGAAGTGGTCTAGGTGCTTTCTGTGTCCCATTAAGCAGCCCAGGTCAGAATTCGGGGCTGCCAAGTCACATATGCTTGGGGTGCAACCTGCCCTCGGCAAATAATGAAAAACATCTCTGGATGTGCAGTGCTTCAAGCAGAAACACTGCACCTTCAGACAAAAAGTACAAGTGGTCATGGTGGTTGGAGTAATACTTTAATAAGTTATGGAAGGATCATTTACCTTCAGCTCGTCTTAGCTACCTGATATTTTACCACCTTTCCACACAGGATTCCAATGTCACTATTCTATAGTCAAGAAACATACAGAAAATATGATAACACTTTTTCACCACCGTATATTTTAAGCTTTCATTTCATTCCAATACATTAGAACATAAATATGCTGATCCTTTTACTATCATAGCAAAATTCGATTCTGTTGCCTAGGATTATCAAAATCCTTCTAAATCCTCCTGGTATTTCAAATTTCCATTAAAGATATAGGTTACCGTTCCTGCTTACTCATGCTCTGATCTGATTTGACAATACTGAAGAATATGATTTGCAGAAGTAATTGGATTCTTTTTTGGAGATCTAGAATTCTGGAATATCTCATGCTTTAGAAAGGGAACAGCACCTAGAATCGTTCCTGGGACCTGATTTCTCTTGTGGATGCCCCAATTTGTGTCAGGGCCTTCTGTAGAACACTTCCTGAGAAGTTGGTCCCATGCAACCTCTGGAGTTGGCATCGTAGTAGGGGTACTGTTAGAAAACCTATTCTACTTTAATCCACTGGGTAGTGCTTAGGTCAGTTATAAGGCTGTAGCATCCATTTTGATGTGCTCTAACTCTACAGTGATGAAAGATATAAAACTGGTTCAGAACACTCCTGTGACGGAGTTCCTATACTCCAACTGAGTACCTCTGCCCAGTCTGCTCTCTAGCCTCTTTGCTGAGGCTTCACTGCGGTCCCTCTGGAGCTTTTCCACCCGACCATCGCTTTTTTCAGGCAGGTGTTGTCGTTTCTGCCTATTCCACTGCAGCCCTTCTTCCAGGGAGGTATCTACCTCTGCCTGCAATGTGTTCGATTGCCTTTACAAAGGCACTTGCGGCTCTCAGGCCTAGATCTTTTAATTTTTCCCAAAGGAACTAACATGCAATACTCTGGAATAGCCTACATGCTCCTTACATCAAACTTGCTGTGACAACTCAACAAAATACAAATAACCAAATTGTATCAGAAAACATACAGAAACATATAATAACATATTTATAAAGCAGTGGGGAAGACCATATTTAACACAAAATATCTCTCCTGTCTGCAGAATTAGCAATATGCTAATCTACCTGAATATGCAAATTAACAAGCATTGCTATTCAGGTAGTGCATATTGCTGGCTGTTGCTACTAACAGAGGGCACTACACGGGCTCCATAGCCAAATCCACCTACATAAATAGTCTGTCTGAAGCTCCTGGTGATGGTGACTAACAAGATAGTCTAGCTTTTGAGACCTTGCCTCTCGTAGCAACATGTTAGGCTCACTCATGCAAGGCGCCGGTTTTACAGTTGATGGCCACAAACCCTGAACCTGGGGCCGTGTTGAGAGGAGTGCTGGGATTTCAGACTGCTTTGCTGTAGAAGTTCTTTGCACATTTAGACCATTAATATATATCTCTGCACATACTGTGAAGTATAACTGCTCCAGGCTACTCATTCTTCGTTATCCTACCATAGCCAGCTCTTGGACCTCTGGTTCTAGGCTTGAAACCGAATTCATCTTGATTTTGTATTAACGTATTTGGTATCTTGCTTGCAGATATGTCATATGTATTCCCTGAATTCGGAACTCCTTACCTACAAAATTTGTCCATCTTTCCACCAGATAATTGTTACAATGATAATAAAAATTATTTATTTTAATTTGACAATTTTTTATTACGTTTCCAGGGGTACAGAGAAAAAAAAAAGGGACGATAAGGGGTGAAAGGAAAATATAACCATAAATATTGAGCATGGTAATTGATGTCATCAGTGCACATTGGGCGCTGATTGTCAAAAACATCCATAGCAAAGCATACATTTTACATTAGAGTAGAAACCGTGGAGTATAGTCGTACGGCCTGAGTTACAAATCTTGGATATCTGATATTATGCCCTCTGATGTGCAGGGGGGTAAAAGGGTAAGGGGGAAACAGAGACAACAACGAAAATAACAATAAATAGTCGTATACATGTACCTATTGCAATAAAAAGTGAGGAATATAACCAGTGTTCCAAAGTCAATGTGCTATCGTTTGTCTACGTAGGGGGGAGGGAGCAATGCAGTTCAGGTGCTTTCTGTAAGGGCCTTGGTGGACGTGTTGGGCATAATATGTCCTAATATAAGGGAGTATATGGGGAGCTATAGGACTTGTGAGGATGTGTCTGGGGCTGACTGCCAATGGTCCGGTCAGGGCCTCCATATATTGGTATAGTTCCGAACAAGTCCCCTTGCCCCCCCAGTTCTTTATAACCTTCGTATCGTCTACCCGACTAACCCAATGCTCCACAGTCGGGGATTGCGATTGTTTCCAGAGAGTGGGGATTAAAGCATTGGCTTCATTGATCAAAGTAAAGAACACTTCTAACCACTTTAAAGTGCAGTGCGTGTGTAACAATAAATGAAATGGTAATTACCCCTTTCATATAAAATTGGTCGATATAATAAAGAATTCCTCTATATCCTCAAAATGTTAAGATAAAATAGAAAAATATTTACAAAGAGAAAAAAGAAAACTCATATGGTAGTAAGGTATAAACCCCCAAAAGAGTTTAAGGTTACAAAAGGACTGCAATTTCAAGCTCCTCAATGCAATCTCGATTTTATGTTGACAGCTGAATAGCACATGCGAGGAAACAAAAGTGAAAATAGAGTGCAACACAGTAAATGTATCAAAACATGCACTTTATTCGATTGCACTCACAGGATAAAAATGTATGAAAAGCCCATCAACAAATGGTCCTGAGTCCACCAAATCTTGTCCCAGGATAAGTGGTGTCCTGGTCCAATATGTAGATAAGATAAATAGGAGAGCAAAATAAAGTATACATTAAAACAATATAATCAGCACAGCTCACGTGCCATTCAGCCGTCAACATGAAATCAACATTACATTAATGAGCTAGAAATTGCAGTCCTTTTGTGAGTGTAACCTTGAAAACCCTCTTTTTAATGTTTATACCTTACTACCCGATGAGTCTTCTTTTTTCATTGATCAAAAAACAGAATCATTTTTGTTGTGCTAGGTCAGGGAAGGTGCGAGGCCAGCCTAGTAGTGTTTGGGATGAGGTAGGGTTAGTATTGACTTAACGAGCTCTATAACCTGTGAGCAGAATGGCTGTATAGTTAGTGCCACCACATGTGTTATAGGGTACCCTCTTCCAAGCTGCATCTCCAGTAGAAACTCTCTATATTTGGGAAACGTTTCTGGAGTTGAGCTGGGGTTCTATACCATCTATAGATTCACTTGTAAAATCTTTCCCTTGTATTTAGGCTGATTGGTGTATTCAGCATTTTTTGGAGAATGTGTGACCATATGGAGAGAAGCGGCCCAGGTCTTTTGGAATGGCGTGAGAGCCTGCCCTGGTGAATCAGCTTTTAGAGTTTAGATAGAGATCGAAGTGGGTGATAAAGATGCTCACAGGGTGTCAAGTCCCTTGGTTCCCAATGGGGTAATATTTCCTTCTTGGATAAAAATGATTTAAAGTGAGTGGTTCAAATTTAGATTTAGGGTGTTTTTCTGCGGGATTAAAATAGTAAACATATACCTGTAAGAGAGAGCTGTGTAAGAAATAACAACCCTCTTACAAGGTAATTCTTTAGGGAATGTGGTCAAATAAAACACACAGAAAAGTGTATGTAAAAATAACAAATATATCGATATCGGTTGTTAAATTAGGTTACATTGTATTAATACATAGACCCTGAACACAAGCAGCCACAGAGCTCTAGAAACCATTACCAGACCACAGCATAGAAGCTACTGACAAAGTAATTAATTCCGAAGGCTTTTATGACGAGAGATGAATGGAGTTAATCAGTAAGGTGAATGATGCTTTATTTATGCACATAGGTAGCTCCATCTGTGTACTTTCATTAATGGAGCTATTGAGGACTGCTGAACTACATGTGCCATAAACATGTGCTGGGCAGGTAACTGTGTTGCTGTCAGGGTTAGTGTATAACAATGAGAACTGTAAAACAAAGTATTTTTATTATAGTTTCAAAAGACAGACAAATCTTTCATGTCAACGATGCAAATGTCATGTGGAACACTAGTTAAGCAAAACATTAACTTTATGCCTGGATGTAGAATGTCCATCCGACAACTGCATAAAGCAAAACCAGGCATAGGAATAATGGACTGTTACTCTGTTGGAGCCCAGTGTAGACTTGTACACAATGTACGGACATGCTTCTCTGTAGATGATTACATCCCTAGGTGAATGCTACTATGCAAAAGGTGTGATTTATTACTTGAGGTTATTTGAAGGAACAATATAGTGTTAGGAATATAAATAAGTATTCCTAATGCTAAATTGTTCTACTTCCTATTTAGATTCAAGACCTGCCTAAAATATATATATATATTTTTAAAGGGGTTTTACCCACCCTTTTTCCAGTGCCCAGACTCACTCTGTGCATCCACCCGACCCGCCTCCAGTTCCCGTAATCTCGGAGGCAGTCTCCACTTTGTCTTCTCGTGTAATCCAATGCTTCTCACCAAGACGTACTGGGGACAAGAAGCGTATTTTTCTCTGTAATAAGCATTTGGCGTTGTAGAACGCCCTCCTGCACTTTGCGAAGACACGTCTAATATCTGAGTCTTATTTGGTCGTTGCAGTAAAAACACCCTTTATCGGTTGTCAAAAAGGGGGGGGTGCCATGACCCTGGTCTGGGGACTGTGTGAGCTGTACGGCCGCACAGTGGCCCCATGGTAGTTAGGATGACGGGCGGCCAGAACAGCTCACACACGCTAAGAGCAGCTGAACTGGCCGCAAGGAGGTAAAGGGCGGGGATAATCAGAATTGGGGCAGAGCCTAACCGGCAGTGGGGGTGGGGCTTAAGACAGCCCTTACCCGCTGCTGTTACTGCTGCACATGGAGGTGCAGCAAGATGGAATCCCTGCTTCTTCACAGGCTTCAGGGAAGGACTTCAGTGAATCCACTCCTCATCCATCCCACTGTCTGTAAGTAAGAGTGTGTGACTGTGTGTGTAAAACTGTCTGCCTGTAACTTTGTATGTGTATGTGTGTGAGACTGTCTGTCTGTAACTGTGTGTGTGTAACTGTCTGCCTGTGACTGTGTGTGTGAGTGACTGTATATGTGCGTGACTGTCTGGCTATGACTGTGGGTGACTACCTGTAACTGTCTGCCTATAACTGTGTGTGACTGCATGTGACTATGTATGTGTGACTGTCTGCCTGTGACTGTTTGATGTTGCCTGTAACCATGTGTGTGACTGTCTGTGACTGTGTGCTTGTGACTGTCTGCTGCTGCTATGTGTGTGTCAATGTAAATGTGACTGTCTGCCTGTAACTGTGTGCATGACTGTCTGCATGTGACTGTGTGTGTGTGTGACTGTCTGCCTGTAAATGTGTGTGTGTGGAGCTGCAGGGATTTTGTAGAAGGGGGAAGGGGTTTTGTATTGGGACAGGAGTCTTTATAAGGGGGATAAGCAGGGGATTTGTGGAAGTGGGTTGCGGGGGTTTGTAGAAGGGGGCTTACAGGGGTTTTGTAGGAGGGGCGGGGCAGGACAATGTTTTTGTAGGAGGGGCTGACAGCGGTTTTGCAAAGTTTACAAATTTTTTTTTTTTACAGGTTTTTTTTTTGGGGGGGAGGTGGTGGACGTGAGGGGGTGCCAAGCACAGCATCCGCCCTGGGTGCCAAATGCTCTAGGTACGCCTCTGCCAGTAGGGATGTGTTTTACATTGCATAACCAAAACTACAGAGCTACTGCACCCAGACCACTTCATTGAGGGGAAAAAACTATACTGGTCCTTTAACCCCTTAAGGACCAAACTTCTGGAATAAAAGGGAATCATGACATGTCAGGTGTCCTTAAGGGGTTAATATAGTGGTTCTTTTATTTGTATACATCAGGAATAAGGTTGCAACAACAATCAAATAGTCATTGTTTTCATTTTTATTGCAGAACCCATGAATTTTGTGGACGAGCTACTCAAGAAGCCTTTCCAAAATATGACATTTCAGGAGAGGCTAGAAGTGAAGAGGTTGGGTCCTCACCAACCACACATTGTCATCAAGCAATCTTCAAAAGAACGAGGAAAAGAAATTAACCGCAAGTTTAGCCAGCAGTGGTTTGAGAAGAAGAAATGGCTTTGTGCAAGCATTTCCAAATCTGCCTTATTTTGTTTTCCGTGCCTGTTATTTGGTGGCGATGCTCCCTGGACCAAATCGGGAGTCACAGATATCAAACATTTGCCTGACAAAATTAAGAAGCATGAAGCCTGCACAACACACATAGAAAATTGTCTAAAGCTTGGAACTTTTGGAACAGTGGATATTGGAACCCAGGTGAATAGAACCTTTCTCATAAGCATTAGAAAGCACAATGAAGAGGTGGACCGGAACCGACACATTCTTTCAAAGCTTATAGATTGCATACGTTTCTGTGGTGCTTTTGAATTGTCATTATGTGGCACTGAAAAATCTGAATGGTCTTCAAAGAATGGGGTATATTTGGAGTTGGTGGATTTTGTTGCTTGTATAGATACTGCAATGGAACAACATTTGAAAACATCAGCTGTCTTTAAAGGCATCTTTAAAACTATCCAGAATGAGCTACTGGACTGCATGTTTGATGTGATCAGGCAAGTCATTCTACAAGAAATTAAAGAGGCAGAGTTCATTGCAGTGCAGGTCAATGAGATAACAAATATGGTAATAAGGACCCAGTCAGCTTTAGTGTATCGGTATATTCATAAAAACAAAGTCATAGAAAGATTTTTTGGCTTCACAGCTCTGGAAGGGTCTTATGCGGAAACAACTGCTGCATCTGTGCTGGAAAATCTAACCATGGTTTTTCCAGAGCCAAATGACAAGAAAAGGTTAATAGCACAAAGTTATGATGGAATTAGTATGAGGCATGGTGAATCTGGAGGATTGCAAACAAAGGTAAAGGACATATACCCAAATGCTCATTATGTACACTGTTATGCACACCAATTAGAATTTATTATTCAGCAAGTGGCATCCAAAATCACACCAGTGCGAGTATTTTTTTGTGGCTTATCAGCTATGGCAGCTTATTTTTCACAGTCTCAGCAGAAGACAGCCGTGCTTAACGAAGTATTAGGGAGCCGACGTCCAAGAGTTGCATCTGTACGTTTGAACTTTAACATAAGGACAGTGAATGTCGTCTTTGAACTCAAACAAGATCTTATCGATTGTTTCAAAGCAATATTGTCTTGTGCACAGCACTTTGATACGGCATCTGTCAGTGAGGCCAAATCCTACGCCAGGTTACTTGAAGATCGAGAATTCCTATACTTCCTTTATTTGTTTTGTGACATTATGACATATGTTGATTTACTTTACAGTCAACTCCAGAGAAGGGACATAGATAATGTTTTAATTAGTAAAGTGACCTCCGATTTTACCAGCAGCATACAGAAGATTTCTGACTCTATTGAGAGTATAGAAGGAAGACTGCCAGAGGTTTCAGCGCATGTCCAGCATAGTAGGGAAGACATTGCCACCTTAAATCAAATAGGAAAGCTTGTGTGTGATATTGTAATTGCTCATGTAAAGGAACGTTTTGCTTTTTCCAGCCACCTTGTGAGCGCCACTCTATTTGCACCTGAATTATTTGACAAGTATCTACTTCGATTTCCTTTTAAAACACTGGACGAGACTGTGAACAAATATCCAATGCTTAATAAGGAAAAGTTGCGCACGGAGCTGGATATTATCTACAGGAACAGAAAGTTTCATTGCTGCAGTGGAGCTGTGGATCTTTTTTTATTTCTAGTTAGAAATAACATTGACGACGCTTTTTCAGAGACCTGCACACTGTTAAAAATTTTAATTACAACCCCAATGACCACGTCAGAACCCGTGAGATGTTTCCCCACATTAAAAAAGATAAAAACATTTTTGAGAAGCGCTGTGACTGAGGATAGGTTGAATGCATTGGCGATGCTCGCTATTGAAAAACAGCTAATCAATGACATCCCACAATTTAACAACCAAATTATAGAGAAATTTGCTGCTTCAAAAAGTTACGGGGCACATTTCACGTACAAATCATGTTGAAGCGGCTTTGTCGCGGTCTGACGGTGCCTGGTCTGGTGGCTGCAGAGAAAGTTCAGTTATACTTGTAAATCAATGCCGCAACCGCCATCTTCTATCATCCTACCGGTCTTCCTCCGCTGCCATGAGCCCACGTCAATGTTGTACCCTCGCGCATGTGACATTGCGCTAGACACAGAACCTTTTAACCCTGCAGTAGTGATGGCTGGGGAAGATGACAAAACTTGACAGACACCTTTTTGGCAAGTTTTATCAGACGTAGAATAAAATACTAAGAAAAAGTGGGACATACTTTTGTCTTGGTATATCTTTTGACTGCGTTGAAATTTCAGAAAAATACCCACATAGTCAATGTGATTAGTTCATAAAGATTTTATCTTAATGAAATACTCCGTTTGGAGGCATGGGGAAGGTGGTGACTGCTCATTAAAAGGTTATTTGCTTTCCATCACTGTAAATTTAGTTTTAACAAAAATTAAAATAAAATAGTTTAAAAAATGTTAAAAAGCTTACACTTAGTCTGAGCATGAAACGACAAACATTTTATAATAAATGCCATTTTACACAGTAATTCGCTAAAAGTCAAAGGCTGTTTGGTTACACTTAAAATGATGCATATAGTGCCAACATACACGGCAGTGCTGTCACTATTTGATAGCATTATTACAACCATTATCTTCGGTTGAAATCAGCTGGATCTCCTTATAACCTGTGTGATTGGGTTTCCACAAACTCAATTGTATTCAACACTTTGTTCAATTCCTATGATACACACCTGTGCAATTGGAACCAATGCCACTCAGTCTCCGTAATGCACCCCGGAAACCAATTTAGTTACAAGTCAGCTGCTTTGTAGTTGGGCTCTGTTCACATTTTTATAACCTGGCTGCCGTAATCAGATCCATTTGTCTCGATTTGGTTACGTTTTGGTTGTCAATACTGTGAACCACCGAGAATTTTAACAACCGAATGAAGAATGGATCCAAATGAAATCAGCTGAATATGTAAAAGTAAGTTGGGAGTCTCCTGAATGGATCCCATAAGCTTTGTATTTGGAGTACTGGGAACCCAACACTCTGACTTGAGCACGCTAGTTTTGGTCTGCACAATCTAAGGAACTTGTGAATTCTGTTTTTTTTTTTTTTTTTTTACCGTCTAAAATTTAAACTTCTTTTTGAATTCCCGACAATTCACCCTTTAGTGACTAACCTTGTAGGTTTTAAAAAACAAACTAAACTGCAGTTGTCAAGAAGATAACTGCAAGTCTCTCAGCATCATGGAAATGTAATTGGCTTTGTAGAAGGGACTTAAAGGATCACTATAGGGTCAGAAACACAAACAGGTATTCCTGACCCTATAGTGAAAACCCACCATTTAGGTGGCTTGCCACCCCCCAGCCCATCAGAATGGGTTAAAACTCACCTCATTCTCACCTGGCCCGGCCTCTTGGTGACATCACAATTGCTGCTTTTTAGCCAATCCACTGCTTTCCCATGGGGAAAACAGTGGATTGGCTAAAATCGGCAAGGGGACGGGGCCAAACATTGTTTTTGCCAATCAGCATCTCCTCATAGAGATGCATTGAATCACTGCATCTGTAGCGGAGAGCTGGTCTTTCACAGGTTAACTCCACTAAGGATCCCAGTAAGGCTCAGGAACAAGTAATAAAATCCCATAGAACAATAGTCACAGCAAGTAGGTAATCCACGAATATCCCCATACGGATCCCAATGACCTTTACGACACACAGCATCAGGAGCAGAACTGAACTTTTAATCACTCAACCTTCTTTTAAAGCTTTCTGCCGTGCAAGGGAAGGATTCACATTAATTATACTGTACACCAATCATACATGAGTTGCCACCCACACATCCCCTCCCCTTAGTATGACTCATAATCCCATTATGCAGGACACAGTTCCCCTCATTTTCTGGATGTACCCCTACCTCTAAATGTTACATCCCCTGGTAGCCCTGATCTGGGTGAGTGACATATTCAAAAATCACCCAGATCGGACCAGGGGTTTGGGAAATTCATGAATGTAGTAAAAAGACCAACCACGCTGGAGGTAACAGCCGAAATTGGTTCCATACGTTTTGGTGCTGCGGTTGGTCACAGAAAAAGGGAATAAAATGCACGAATGGCTTGGGTTATGGAGACTGGGGAGGATTCGGATAAACGCCCTTGTTCGTGGGGTTCTTTCTACCGAACGGTGAGCCGTTCGGTAGTTTTTACACGAATTGCTGTTAGTGTGGAGGTCTCAGTGGTGTTTGCCTAGCCGAGTGTCCGATTTGGGTTCCAGACACTCAATGGCAATACACCGCTGTTCGGGAGTTTAAGATGGCCGCCGCCACGTGTTCGTCTCCCGAACGGCGGCCACCCAGAGGACAAAGCACACACTGCACTGATTGACAATTACCAGTTTGCAACATTGTTGTGAACGGTAATTGGAGGCACACTTACTCCTGAGGTGGTCTGATTGTTCGGTAGTTTCACTCGTATAATAACTGGAGTGATTTTACCGAACAATCAAACGAATGCTGCATACAACATACATACATACGGCAAAAGCATATTAAAACACATGATTTTGAGGACAGCCCAATGCCATCCGCTACAGCATCTCTATGAGGAAAAGGAGTGGCCACTTGGAGGTGTCCTTAGGGACAATGTAAACACTGCCTTTTCTCTGAAAATGCCTGAAGGGAGCTATGATACTCACCAGAACATCTAAATTAAGCTGTAGTTGTTCTGGTGACTATAGTGTCCCTTTAAAATCTGCTTTATTTGTTTTTATGCTGGTTGCGTGCAGTGATGATGCTTGGACCATGACAATGTATTTATACTTATCTCATAAATGCATTTCTTTTTGTATGGTGAGAGTACATTAAAACAGTTTGGGAAATAATGGATAATCTAAGCACCAAAACAACTTCAAGTTACTTAAAGGGACACTCCAGGCACCCAGACCACTTCTGCCAATTGGAGTGGTCTGGGTGCCAACTCCCACTACCCTTAACCCTGCATGTGTAATTATTGCAGTTTTCATAAACTGCAATAATTACCTTGCAGGGTTAAAGGACCACTCTAGGCACCCAGACCACTTCAGCTTAATGAAGTGGTCTGGGTGCCTGGTCCAGCTAGGGTTAACCCATTTTTTCACCTTCTATCAGACAGCCACTAGAGGGACTTACGTGTTCTTAGAACACGAAAAGTGTTTTAAATGACACTGGACGTCCTCACGCTATGTGTGGACCTCCACATCGCCAAAATCGAGGGACATCGGCGCTGGACTCCGAAAAGTCACTGAAGGGGTTTTTGCCCCTTCAGCAACTTGAGATGGGGGGGTGGGAGGGAGAGGGACACTACAGGATCCTGCAGTGCCAGTAAAACAAATAAGTTTTCCTGGCACTGGAGAATCCCTTTAAATAGGTTTGGTGTATAGATCATGCCCCTGTAGTGTCACTTCTCGAATCTCTGCCATTTTGGAGTTAAATCACTATTGTTTCTCTTTATGCAACCCTAGTCATACAGCCCTCTTGAAAAGTGGTTTTATTTTCGAACCACTCTTACAGCACAGTGTGTTTACTGTAGATGTTCTTATCGCCTGCTCTTTGAATTACATTTTAATTAAACACAGGCAGCTAAACGAGCGAAAGATAACATTTCTAAATTAAACACACTGTGCAATATGGGAACCCCAAAAAAGCGGTAAAGACACTTTTTCAGAATGAATGTGGGGAGTCTGTGTGAGTCTTTGCCAGGTGAGATGTGGCTAGGGCTGTATTTAACTCCAAATGTTAGAGAATTGTGCAGGGGCATGATCTGTACACCAAAACTGCTTCATTAAAGGGACACTATAGCCATCAGAACAACTACAGCTTATTGTAGTGTTTCTGGTGAGTATACTCATTCCCTGCAGGTATTTTCATGCAAACACTGCATTTTCAGAGAAAAGGCAGTGTTTACATTGCCCCTAAGGACACCACCAGTGAGCAGCACGTCCCCATTGAAGTTGTATTCGGTGGTGGACTGGGGTCATCATGGACACATGGGCGGATCTACAGGTACACCGCAAACTGCAATGCACTGTTTGTTCTGAAACCTTTCCATCATTGCCAGCAATTTTAGCTACAGTAGCTCTTGTGGCGAACAAACCAGACAGGCTCGCCTTTACTCCTCAAAAGTATTAATGGCCTTGGACGCCTACTACCCTAGTGCCAGTCGTTCTTTCTTGCACAACTCTGGTAGGCACTAACAACAGCAAATCTGGAATAATCCACAAGACTTGACGTTTTGGAGATGCTCTGGCCCAGTTATCTAGTCATCACTATTTGGCTTTGTTAGAGTTACTCTTTTTGCTTGTCTGTTTTTCCTGCTTCCACCATATGAATTTCAAAAACTGACTGTTCACTTGCTGTCTAACACAGGGGTCCTCAAACTTTTTAAACAGGGGGCCAGTTCACAGTCCCTCAGACACTGCTGGGGGCCGGACTAAAGTTTGACTTTTTTTTTTTTTTTTTTTAACAATTTCCTATACATAGTGAAACAGACATATACAGACATACATACAAACACAAACACACGTAAGGACATATATAAACACACATACATACATACATACTAAAAGACAGACATACATAGACAGACATATACAGTCTGACATGCATACATACAGATACACACATACAAACACTCATACACAGATACATACTGACATACATACACATACATGCATGCAAACACACATACTGACATACATACACACAGACACATGCTGACATACATACACATATATGCAAACACATACTGAAATACATACACACTAAACATACATACATACTGACATACACAGCAAATTATTCTTACTTCTTTTGCAGGTGGGTGGCTTTGGGTAATGGGAGTTGGTGTGGCTCTCTTCCCTCCTCGCAGCCTGTCTTTCTTCCCTCCCACGCGGAGGGAGCTGGGAGGAAGTGACTGGCACTTTGCGACTGCAAATTTTTAAAGGGGCCCGGTCGCACTATTGCACGGCCGCAGCGCTACCCGGGCCCCTGACGATATAGGGCCCACTAGGTGGCCCTGAATGCTTAGGCCGGACTCTGCCAGTGGCCTGTAGTTTGAGGACCCCTGGTCTAATATATCCCACATCTTGACAGGTGCCATTGCAATATTATCAATGTTTTATTTGTGAGTAGTTTTAATATTTTTGCTGAATAGTGTATACACACAACACACACCCCTCTACTCAGAAACTCATGTCCAACAGTCCTGATTTTGTGGTCCTGACACGCTGTCCCGATTTAGTTTCTTGGTGTCCAACATTTGTGAAACCAGAGAGCTGTCTTCAGGGCAGCATATTGCGAGCAACATTAGATGCACTTGTACTCTGCAAAGGGCAATGAAAGCTTCAGTAGCGCTCTCTGTAAGCTCCTGCAAACTGGGGTCCAGTCACATAGGACCCTTAAGTACTTCAGTGGGCAGTCCAGCCCCTTTTCCCCATTGGCTTGTGCTACGGACCGCCTGGCACCCTGACTGGGTACCTCCATCAATCGCTGCTCCCTAGTGCTTGCGAGCACCATAAGCACCGCACTGGAACACCATAAACACCGTAAACCCCACAAACAACCACAGCTTGGTTGAGGTCTCGCTGTCCTCCAAACACCCTGGACCTAAGAACAGGATCCAGCTTCCAGTGGGTAGACCTCTCCTAGTCCAGACAGTGAAGCACTCTGCTCTTCCAAGAGCAATCGTTGTGATCCCAGTTTTGTGATTATAGCAATCCCCAGAGTGAATATAGCTCTCCAATCCACCAAACATGAGCCTAGAATTCATGAAGGGTAAAACGAATCTGTTTAATGGCAGCCACAACTGGCCTTGTATGACAGTGCTTATGCAGTCCCCCTGGACCTGAGAGTAGACTACAGTAAAAACATAAACACTATTACATTCGCTCTCAGGTCCAGGATACTCCCATACAAATAGGTCAATCCCTCCTCTATGCCTGGGAGATAATTGTGTCAGCAATATATTAAACTCAATTATCTTCAGACACAGAAAACATACATTTTTACAAAACGCCCAAAATACCTTAAAACCCCCAAAAGTTACATCTCCTGATAGCCCTGATCCGGGTGACCAACATATCCAAAAAACACCCAGATCGGTTCAGGGCTTCAGGAATTTTCTGGAAGTCATAATTTGACCTACCACATGCATGGTCCCATGCCCAAAACAGTTCCAGAGAATCAGTGCTTGTGGTTGGTCTAGTTCGGTAGTTAAAAAAAACAAAAAACTACCGAAGAGAGTCAATAGTCTTACCTTGAAGCTTGTTACCCTTGTTTGTGGGAACGTTTCTACCGAACAGTGTCTTCCCAAGTGTTATAAAACCGAACACAGGAGATCATGGAAGTACAGCGGTGTTCGGGAGTTTCAGTGTCAAAAACTGTTTCATGAACTCGACGACCAAACACCGCTGCCTGTTTTCATGAGAAGAAGATGGCCCAAACAAACACTTAGAACACTGCGGTGGAAAGTGTTACAAAGTAGCAATTAGACTTAACAAGCTCCAGGGTGGTCTCCGGTTCATGCGCCTGTTCGGTTCCAAACCAAATATAAAATCCCACGAACCAAGCCTGTTCACATATTTTTTTTAAAGGGCCCATAGTCTTTTGGTAAGAAGTTGGCCAATAGGCCCCTCCAAGCACCCGTGATGAGGTTCAGTTTGTCATATTTCTCCCCCCTCCCCCCCCCCAGGGAAGACTAACTAGGTACCTGACCTGCTGCCGGTCAGTACCTGAGTAGGTCGGGCAGCCCATCCAACAAATAACTGACCTGGGGACCACTGGTGCCCGGGTCTGTCCTATATGTCGCAGGCTGCTGAATGTGTGTTCGTCGCTCCCGTTTTTTCTTGTACTGTGAGTACTTTGTGGGCCGGATCCAGCGGCGCTCTGCCCCTTAGCCAGAAATGCAGCCCGGTAGTTTGTAGAGTCTTCCAGTCCTGGACTGAGGATAAGGGGAGGACAGAGGCTAACTGCGTTCTTCCCTGAAGCCAGTGCTTCTGCTGGGGAAACTTGGGGACAGACCGGCTCTTTAGCAATATGGTAGGTGGGGTAGAGGCCGGTGGCACTCTGCCCAGATGCCAGCTCTTCCGCTGGTAGGGGCCTAGTGGGAACCGCTGTCTCCTCTACTATCACTAATTTTCTTTTCCTGGCTATTATTCATGGCAGCATACACTACCCACCCAGGGTTTTGCTTCTTCTGTAGGAGCTTGTTACTGACTGAGGGACCTATGCAGGGATACGCCTTTTAACCCCTTAAGGACACAGCTTCAGAAGCTTGTCTTACGCTTAAGGACAAAAGCCATTTTTGAATTTTTTTGCTGTTTGTATTCAAACGCAATTTGTATCTCTATCATTTATTGCACTAACACATATTATACATTGCTTTTTAGAGGATAAACATGGCTTTAATTTGATGTCACATATACATAGATACATTCTCATTCATTATATAAAAATGCCCCAAAATTTGTAAAAAAAATGAAAAATACATTTTTCCCACGGTTTTGGCAATAATAGCGCGTGCATAATATGTCCAGCTTAGAAAAAGTAATTCAAAATAAATTCATTTATGTGTCTTGATTTATAGAGTACATCATATGTGTAGGATTTCAGCTTGTTTTGAGAGCTACAGGTCACAAAATACAAGGACTAAAATAAAATTTCAATTATTATTATATATTATCATTATATATTATCACTATATATTATTATTATATATTATCACTATATATTATCCCTCTATATTATTATTACATATTATATTATCTATTATCACTATATATATTATATATTATCACTATATATTATTAATATCTATTATCACTATATTATAATATATTCTTATTATCACTATATATTATTATCTATTATTATGACTATATATTATAATTATCACTATTATATATCATTTATATATGATCACTATATTATTACTATATATATATTATTATTATATATTCTCACTATATATTATTATATATTATATATTCTCACTATATATTATTATTATGACTATTTATATTATATATTATTATTATTATTACATATTCTCACTATATATTCTTCTTATTATAACTATATATATTATTATATATTATCACTGGATATTATTATATATTATCATCACTATATATTATTACATATTAAAACTATATATTATTATCACTATATATTATTATAATCACTATATATTATTATTATATACTAGAAAAGCTACAATTTCTGGGGAAATTGTGTGAAGTGTTCTTGCCTCCACCAGTAGTCTACAACTGGAGTGGGCGGAGTAACTGTTATCATTTATATAGCACATTTAATTGCAACGTTGTTGCACAGTTACATTAAACCATATGGACCAATGGACGGCGTTGGTTGCAAACAAATGGTCATATTGTGAAAACTATCAGGACTACGGCTTAGCCGCTTACATGTTTAGTGGCAGCAGGGATAGCTGAACGTTTTGATATAAGATTTGTGTAGGTGGGCTGAAAATGAGGGAGTGGTGGCAGTTTAGAAATCATGTCCTGATTTTTCAGCTTTTGGCAGCTCCACTCTAGCTTTGCCATTCATTCCTATGGGACAAATTGCGCCACAAAAACGACGATATTCCGTGAACCATTCGGCGAAACGTTCCACAAAGTAATAGCAATCCGATCGGGAACAATCTGCACGTTTTGGTAAATTTTTGTCTATGTAGTGTAAAACTGTGGGAGGAGTTAGGGTGGCAAATTTTGCTATAATAAGAATAAGAACTAGAAAAGCTACAATTTCTGGGGAAATTGTGTGAAGTGTTCTTGCCTGCACCAGTAGTCTACAACTGGAGTGGGCGGATTAACTGTTATCATTTATATAGCACATTTAATTGCAACAATGTTGCACAGTTACATTAAACCATACATTTATAAAAACATTAGCTGGTGTTCAAAAGGCCCTGTCTATGACATCACTTGCTGCTGCAGCCTGACACAGGTCAGAGTATTTTGGCGGTTGCCATCTTCAAACGGTCGTATCTTAAAAACTGTAACTCCTACAGTGAAGAGCTTTATATTGTGAGAATCACAAGACCTAGACCTACATTTTGATGCATAGTATGTCTCTGAAGTATTAAAATTGAAGGCACAGTCGCAGTTTAGAAATTGCACTTCAAATTTGAGCTTTGTAGAGGGAAGTTTCAATGAATGTCAATGGACGGCGTTAGTTGCAAACAAATGATTATATTGTGAAAACTATCAGGACTATGGCTTAGCCGCTGACATGTTTAGTGGCAGCAGGGATAGCTGAACGTTTTGATATAAGATTTGTGTAGGTGGGCCTGAAAATAAGGGAGTGGTGGCAGTTTAGAAATCATGTCCTGATTTTTCAGCTTTTGCCAGCTCCCACTCTAGCTTTGCCATTCATTCCTATGGGACAAATCTCGCCACAAAAATGACGATATTCTGTGAACCATTCGCACGTTAGTGCACATATCTGCAATCTGCACGTTTTGGTAAATATTTGTCTATGTAGTGTAAAAACTGTGGGAGGAGTTAGGGTGGCAAATTTGGCTATAATAAGAATAAGAATAATAATATATATGTGAGATAACAATAAGTGGTCTTGCTATGCAAGAACACGTAATTAGCACTATATATTATTACATATCACTATATTTATATTATTATATATTATCATAATATATTATATATTATTATTACATATTATCACTATATATTATTATTATTAATAGTATTATTATTATATTATTATTATTATATATTCTTCTTATTATATTATATATTATCCCTGTATATTATTATATTATTATGACTATATAGTATATTATTATTATTATATTATATATTATCCCTATATTATATTATATATTATATTATTTATTCTTCTTCTTATTATAATGACTGTATATTATTCTTATTATATATTAAATTATTATATTATTATTATATTATGACTGTATATTATTATTATAATATTCTTATTCTATATTATCCCTATATTATATTATTCTTATTACATATTATCCCTATATATTATTATTATATTATTATATATTCTTCTTATTATATTATATATTATCCCTGTATATTATTATATTATTATGACTATATAGTATATTATTATTATTATATTATATATTATCCCTATATTATATTATATATTATATTATTTATTCTTCTTCTTATTATAATGACTGTATATTATTCTTATTATATATTAAATTATTATATTATTATTATATTATTATTATTATATTATTATATATTCTTCTTATTATATTATATATTATCCCTGTATATTATTATATTATTATGACTATATAGTATATTATTATTATTATATTATATATTATCCCTATATTATATTATATATTATATTATTTATTCTTCT
>OW240922.1:6621176-6651432 GCA_933207985.1 Pelobates cultripes | reverse complement strand
TAGAGTTGATATGTGGAAGAGGCAGAAAACAGAGAAAGACTCCAACGGTGCAGTATGTCATAAAAAAGGCATATTTTGTGTATAGTAATAGAACTACTCACAATATCCAGAGCTTAAATCCAGCTCTGGTTTGAATGACATGAAGTGGAACAATCCCCACTTAAGGATATTTGCTCTTCTAGGATTCCTTAATTAGTGTCAGGGTCTTACCTGGGTTGGGAGTCTGTAGCGCAGATATGTTGCTCACCCTTGCAGATAGCCACAGGCCAAGGTGGTCAGGTAAGAATTCACCCGGCCTGTGGGTCTGTGCACGGGGGCTGTGCAGGATGAAGTACCAAGTCACAGGACAGGCAAGGACTCAAACAGCAGGATCGTCAAAGGATGCCAGAAGACAGGAACAACGAGGAGTAGCCGAAGTCAAGGGATGCCAGAGGTCAGAGTAAACGTAGTCAGAAGCCGGGGTCAATAACAAGTAGCAGCTCAAACAACAGGAACACTTGTACAAAGCACACAACAGGATCAAAGACTTGATGCTGATCACAGGGCGAGGCTGAGTTTAAATACCCTGCTAATGTCTGATCAGGGTCAGGTGAAGCACAGCCAAAGTCAAGGTACAGCCCCCAGAGAAATAGACATGCTAGGATGAACAGGACCAGAATGACATAGAAATACAAAAGCTGCTGTGGCTCAGAGGAAGGAAGCAGGACCAGGACTGCGAAGTTCCCCGGTTCAAGTCCTTTGTTGGGATCTCCACGGGTGACCACGTCTGGCTGTCTGTTTGCTGTGGCGAGAATCGTTCAATAGGGTGGATAAAATAAAATATATATAGTGTTCCCTGTATAATTTAGGATGATAAAAAAATAGATAAAATATACTCACAGTATAATGAGCAGACACACTGCTCGATGAGTAACGTGTGGGTGGTACAATCCCCACCTAGAGATTCTTTGATACTTCCTTTTGGCAGAAGAACGATAATGTCAGGTCAGGAACATAAAGAATACCAAAATTAAGGTAATATAATACTATAGTGAAAAAAGGAAAGTGGCAACAGTTTAGAAAACAGCCAAAATTCCTTTATTAACACTTAAAAAATAGATATAAGTATAAAAAGTTTCCATTGGTGTGCTGCCTTGCTGTTATACTAATTGCTTTCTCTGGTGGCTTATCAGCGCTGATCCTTTCTATTTCTTTTATATTTTAAATTTAAACCTAATATTAAACTTCATAATTATTCTATACCTAATCTTTTATTTAATCCTGATCCCAAAGGTTTTCATTTGTTACTATCAGTAGAGATATTCGCAAAGGGAATTCAAAACTAAAACAGAATGATGCTGCTACCTACTGGCTATTTTCATATATCTTACATTGGAAATATTATGCCTAATGCATTGCGATTGGTGCCATTGGGGCATAGAGGGAGACCAACCGGGGTCTATTCAGACCATCACCAGAACCAGAGAGAGAATCATTGTGGCTAAGCTTGTTCGCTCAGCTTCAGTGTTCTCAATGGAGTTAAAGAACTACATGCGGTTCTGACTTTTAGTGCTGCATGCAGCTTCTCAAAATGTCTGGGGCCACCAAAAATGGCTCCAGCTAATAGAGAGGAGCCCCAGGTATCTATTGATACTGGTGCAAGCAGTGATTTAGACCGCTCATACTACATTACTCTGTATGGAAATTTACATCTCCATTGAGAGTTCTGCATACCAATCTCGCCTTGAGCTCTGCATGTAGCTCACCTGTCAGTCTGGAGCCACTACAAATTACACCAGCTGGCAGAGGAAGAGCCCAATGTATCTATTGACACCTTTTTTTTTTGGCTTGAGCAGGGATTTACAATCCATGGCCATTAAAGCCCTGCACTGCATGACGGTATAGACCATTATGTAGCCCTTAAGTGGTTACAGAGTTACATAGCTGAAAAGAGACTTGCGTCCATCAAGTTCAGCCTTCCTCATATTTGTTTTTTGCTCTTGGTCCAAAAGAAGACAAAAAACCCAGTTTTAAGCACTTCCAGTTTTGCAACAAACTAGGAAAAAAATTCCTTCTTGACCCCAGAATGGCAGTCAGATTTATCCTTGGATCAAGCAGTTATTACCCTACATTGAAAGATTATATCCTTGAATATTCTGTTCTTGCAAGTATGCATCTAGTAGCCGTTTGAACATCTGTATGGACTCTGATAAAACCACTTCTTCAGGCAGATAATTCCACATCCTTATTGTTCTTACAGTAAAAAAACCTTTCCTTTGCCTTAGACGAAATCTTCTTTCTTCCAGTCTAAACGCATGGCCTCGTGTCCTATGTAAAGTCCGGTTTGTGAATAGATTTCCACACAATGGTTTGTATTGGCCCTGAATGTATTTGTATAATGTTATCATATCCCCTCTCAGGCGACGTTTTTCTAAACTAAATAGGTTTAAATTTGTTAACCCTTCTTTATAGCTGATATGTTCCATTCCTTTTATCAATTTTTCTAGTGCCATAATATCCTTCTTTAGAACAGGTGTGTAGCGGATTGCTTTAAGACTGTCCTCAAGAATTCGTATTAAAAATGTATTTGTGTAATTGTTTCCCTGTATAGCTGTAAGTGTATGTAGCTTTCGTATGATTGTTCGGTAGTTTTCATACAAATTACCGAACCATCAGACCACCCCAGTAAGAAGTGTGCACCTCGTTAAGCGTTCACACTCTGTAAACCGCAGCTTAATTGATATATTGTATGTGCCTGTGTGGTCGCTGTACGAACCATGTGCGGCAGCAATCTTACGCAAAAAAATCTCAGCGGTGTTTGGTTGTTGAGTGTTTGGAACTCAAATCGGACACTCAAACAACCGAACACTGCTGAGACCTCCAGAGCTCCATAGCTCCCGAATGGAGGGGCCAGTCAGACCCTCGTTCGGTAAAATAAATGTACCGAACAAGGGAATACTTGCGTATATAAGATTAGCTGTGGATGGCAAGGATTACTGTATGTTTTAACTACCGAACGGAGACCGACCGCAAGGCCAAAACACATGGAGCCTTTTTTGGATACCACCTCGTGTGTGGTCGGTCAAATTGCACCTTCCGCCTAACTCCCGAACCCCTGGTCTGATCTGGGTGTATTTTGAATATGTTAGTCACCCAGATCAGGGCTACCAGGGGGTACCCAAAGTATTATTCTAACTGCTTGTTTTGGGGTACATCCAGAATTCGGGGAAAACTACAGTATGTTTAATGGGATTATGTGTCACACTAAGGGGAGGAGATGTGTGGGAGGTAACAGTTACACTATTGGCTACTGTACTAATGATTGTGAATCCCTCCCTTGCATGGGAGAATGCTTTAAAAGAAGGTTGAGTGATTAAAAGTTTAGTTCTGCTCCAGTCATTGGGATCTGTATGGGGATATTCGTGTATTACCTTATTTGCTGTGATTTATTATTCTATGGTATTTTTTTTACTTGTTCCTGAGCCTCACTGGGATCTTTAGTGGAGTTAACCTGTGAAAGACCAGCTCTCCGCTACAAGGTGCCCAAAATTGCACAGCATATTCAATATGTGGTCTTACCAGTGATTTATAAAGAGGCAAAATGATATTCTCGTCCCGAGAATGAATGCCCTTTTTCATGGATGACAATACCTTACTGGCCTTGACCACTGCTGATTGACATTGCACATTGTTGCATAGTTTGTTGTCTGTAACAATTCCCAAATCCTTTTCGTGTGTTGTTATCCCTAATTCGTTAAATATACTTTGCCCAATTTTTTACGATGTTGATACTTAGAAACAGTGCTCAATTTGAGACGATAATTCTACTTAGAGACAGTGCCCAATTTAAGAATGGTAGTGGTTATGGTTCTATGGTTGCTTTCAGTTTCCACTTGTAAGTAATCAAATCGTTTGCTAATGGTTTGACTTCTTACCTGAGATCTGCCAGGAGCCAGTCACTTCCTGTATGAAGAGGCAGAAGCTTTTGCTCGTTCTCCTGAGTGAAGCTGTGCTGTGCCAGCTCATTGACGGAGCCGTCAGCTAATTACTCTTAGTCAATCAGCTAAACTATACAGCACCAGGCGTAGCTCAATGAACACCGTCTCTGGGGAATTACTTTTTTTAGCTACCTTCAGTCTTTAGGTCACCTCCACATATTTTTATTCTCTGTTATATCCTGCCTCACAGAGAGCACAAGGCAGTGACATCATCACTCTGGGCTTTGTTCTGCCTTGTGGAGTGCACGTGGTGCTTAGTGATGTCGTCATTGTCCTGTGCACTCTGTCAGGAACGACATACCATAGAGAAAACGTGTTCAGTATACTGGACCATCCCACCCAAGGTGACCAACAGTGACGACGAAACGATAGGAGGAATTCTACATGCAGGGAGGCATTCTGCACAAAAATTCACATTGATGGCGTTTTATAAAAATAAAGGTTGCTTCCATAACACATTGAAAGCATTTTTTTGGAGGCAAAAATTATTTTTAGGTGTCGGTTGCCTTCCAACAACAGGTTTCATTCGTACAATCAGATTACGAATAAATACAATGTCCCAAGTAGTTGCTAGGTTATCAGCAACTTGCACGTTTCCCTGCTCTTGTATACCATTCCTGGTAATATATTTTAACATTTTCTGTCTCGTTTACAATGTTAATTCTTCAAAATGATGGCAGACATTGCTCTATCCAGTCTCTAGTAATAGATTTATTTAATTTAAATCCTGCTTTATGTTTTACGAAGTGCATAATATACCAGATATGGCTCTTTTTAACATAAAGTAGATACGTGGCCATATATAATCTTTATTTTATCTATGGCGAGTGAGCTGATGTGTACATTGGGAATAAACTATTTGATGTCACTTTGCTTCTATCAAATGAAATATACTCTGTAATGAATTAGCTCTAAAAACTAAACTGTGTAAACATTTTATAAATGTTGTTTAAAGGTGGAAATGCAATGAACTGTATGTTACTAAAATAAAGTTAAAACTGTATTTCTCCATTCTTAGGTATCAACTGTTTGTGGAAGCTTTTCCCCCAACTCCTACCTTTTAGCAGCAGAGCGATGGCTGACTGAAATTTTACTTCACTAATCCACCTTTTTGTCATCCACGATATCAAATACCAGTATTATCACACACTAGTAGACAGTCTATTCAAGCAACAAGTGTCAGAAGAGGTCTTTGTGAATAATGGATGAGGACTCGATAGTGGCAAATGAAGAAAATCTCACACAAACTCACAAGTCAACAAAGCAAGAAGAGATGGTGACTGAATGTGTGACTCAGGACGGCAAAGCGAACCTAAAAACCATAAAAACAGAAATGCCATGTGAAAGCGATCATAAAACTGATGAAAACAAAGTTGATATCAATCATACAGCACAACCCCTTATAAGCTTATACACTGATTTTGATCATTCCAGATGTGTACTTGATGTTAAGTGTGAAACTGCTGACACAGATAACCACAGCTTGGCTGCTGAGAAATGTGTCAATCTTGGATCCCACCTTCTAAAGCCCCGGAAAGTTTACATAAGAGAGAAGATGTTATCGTGTTTTGAATGTGGAAAATGGTATGCCTCAAAATCGGAGCTTGCTAGGCATCAAATAACTCACACAGGTGAAAGGGCATTTGCCTGTTCTGAATGTGGGAAATGTTTTACCAGAAAGTCATCTCTTGTTGCTCATGTGAGGATTCACACGGGTCACAAACCATTCACTTGTTCAACATGTGGCAGATCTTTCCCCCAAAGCTCCAATCTTGTTGTACATGAGAGAATTCACAGAGGAGAAAAACCTTTTTCATGTTCGGAATGTGGTAAATGCTATTCCACAAAGTCATATCTTCTTACACATCAGAAAATTCACACTGGTAATAAGCCTTTTGCATGTTCTGAATGTGAAAAATGTTTCCCCACAAGATCTGACCTTAGACGGCATGAGAGAACACACACAGGAGAAAAACCGTATAGTTGTTCTGAATGCGGAAAGTGTTTCACCACTAGCTCTTACCTTGTAACACACGAGAGAATTCATACAGGAGAAAAACCCTTCTCATGTTCTGAATGTGAAAAAACTTTTGCTCAGCCTTCAAGTCTCTTTTTACACGAGCGAATTCACATAGGTGAAAAGCCATTTTCATGTTCAGAATGTGGAAAATGTTTTTCCCAAAGTGGAAGTCTTCTTATACACGAGAGAATTCACACAGGAGAGAAACCATTTACATGTTCTGAATGTGGGAAAAGTTTTAGTACAAAGTCATATCTTGTTACCCATGAGCGCATTCACACAGGAGAAAAGCCATTCTCATGTTCTGAATGCCGAAGATCTTTTACCTCAAAGTCAGAGCTTACTATACACAAGAGAATTCACACGGGAGAAAAGCCTTTTGTGTGTACCGAATGTGGAAAATGTTTTTCAAGAAAATCGGGGCTTAACCGACATGAGAGATGTCACACAGGAGAAAAACCTTTTTCATGTTCAGAATGTGGGAAATGCTTTTCCCACAGAACTAATCTTTATGTACACAAGAAAATACACTCAAGGTCAGATCTGTATGAATGTAATGAATAATAAAAATGCCAACATCACTTTCTGTATAGCAAATACTTGTTTTTCCAAAATATATATTTTACACGTTTGTATGTAAGAAAAACATTAACGCTATAGTACATTAGACAAAGTTCCCATATGGTTGACTGTTGGGTGTTATTTTTGTCTTTTTAATGGCTATGGAAGTTCCACTTCAAATGGAGGTACACTAAGTAAATGGCTGTTTCCTTGGATGTTTGACCATTTTTTTCTTTGGTTCTCAAATTCTGCTCACAGGATTGACTTACAATTTGGATATGTGTAGTGTGAGTACACTTATGACAAGCGTATGGTTTTCCAATGTACTACAGATATGTTATATGGTGACATTCTGACTTTTCTGCATAATCGAGGGACCACATGGTAATGCTGAAAAGTGAAGCAGAAGTGTTGTGTGCAAAATGGAACCTCGATTTTTTTTTATTCACGATGGACGTTTCATTAAAAGCATGACAACTCATGGAGGAACTCATGTTACCTAGAGCTTTGTATCATGAAATTGTTATTTCTATATTTAGATGTATCTGAACATTATATGCATTCTTAAATGTTGACATTAAGTAAAACTTTTTGGTGGGGGTTACCATGGTCCTTGTGAATCACTTAACCCATAAGAACCATCCAAATTGTATGTAGCAGTACTTTCATTGGTAAAGATATAAAAAATTGTGTCCCAGGCAATGATCGTGACTATTCAGGTTCCGCTTTGTTTTTTCATTTGGATGAGTACTGTGATTACATTTATGACTATTTGTTTTCACTTGAATATATTTGTAAGTATTTTTTAATTGCATATTATACACATATATATATAATTACACTAACAGTCTTAAGAAAGTAATATCAATCATATATAATAAAACATTACGTTATTCATTACATTGTTGTAAAAAATCACACTCAATCTCATTCATAAGTACGCAAGAGTCACAAGAATATGACAACAAACTAACTTGCATTTTGGGGTGGGAGAGCAGCATAGATGGAACCAATCAATACATTTTTGGCACTATCCCATCGGGGGTCATTCTTTAGAAATAGAATTAATCCAGGGGGTCCATATCTTAAGATACGGTGAAATGTGTTCATTAAAGGACCACTATAGTGCCAGGAAAACATACTCGTTTTCCTGGCACTATAGTGCCCTGAGGGTGCCCCCACCCTCAGGGGCCCCTCCCGCCCAGCTCTGGAAAGGGGAAAAGGGGTAAAACTTACCTTTTCCAGCGCTGGGCGGAGAGCTCTCCTCCTCCGAGTCGGCTGTATGCGCATGCGCGGCAAGAGCTGTGCGCGCATTCAGCCGGTCACATAGGAAAGCATTCATAATGCTTTCCTATGGACGCTGGCGTGCTCTCACTGTGAAAATCACAGTGAGAAGCACGCAAGCGCCTCTAGCGGCTGTCAATGAGACAGCCACTAGAGGAAATAGGGGGAAGGCTTAACCCATTCATAAACATAGCCGTTTCTTTGAAACGGCTATGTTTATAAAAAAAATGGGTTAACCCTAGAAGGACCTGGCACCCAGACCACTTCATTAAGCTGAAGTGGTCTGGGTGCCTAGAGTGGTCCTTTAAGCATATACAAATATCTTTCCATTTTCCCTTGATAGATTTGACCAATGAGCACTGCCCAAGATGGAAAATTAGGCTTTCGCCATTCTCTTGCGATATTTAATAGTAAGCAGTATATTGATTGCTAGAATAAGGGTACTTTTATTTTTTTGAAAGTCCCAAATGAAAGAGCCAAATACTTGGGTTTAATGAATTATCTGTTAGTTTTTTAGGGTGACTCAGAGGGGGGTGGGGGGGGGGTTCTATCTTTCCTATCTTTGTGGGGGATTAGCTCCTTTTCTCTTTAGTATAAGCTACTCGATATTAGTTTGGGCGCGCCCCATTAGTTGCTATTAATCCTGCCCTTTCCAGATTCTCTCAGACACTGCTCTAAGACTATCCTTTTTCTATCCAATTACCCAGCTGGGTCCTTTCCTAGAATGGATTTAGACTAACCTGCTTTGTTACCTATTTACTATTTTAGGTGTATTTTTACACCTCTATTAAGTCAAACATACCTTGCAGGATTAGCCTCTCCCAGGCTTTTATAAGTTTGGTGGTTAACTTAGCCGATGCTATTATACTCAATTGATTCTCTTTACTCTCATCTTTCATTTACCTGGGTTTCCACAGCGCATGAGTTTGCGCCTATATTTTCTCCTGATACAGACTTAGGGATTTGGATAGGCTGCCACGAAGCAGCAGTTAGTTTTGCTGTTTCTCTTAGGATAGTTAGTTTTTTTAGGGTGACTCAAGGGGGGGTGGGGGGGGTTCTATCTTTCCTCTCTTTGTGGGGTATTAGCTCCTTTTCTCTTTAGTATAAGCTACTCGATATTAGTTTGGGCGCGCCCCATTAGTTGCTATTAACCCTGCCCTTTCCAGATTCTCTCAGACACTTCTCTAAGACTATCCTTTTTCTATCCATTTACCCAGTTGGGTCCTTTCCTAGAATGGATTTAGACTAACCTACTTTGTTACCCATTTATTATTTTAGGTGTATTTTTACACCTCTATTAAGTCAAACATACCTTGCAGGATTAGCCTCTCCCAGGCTTTTACAAATTTGGTGGTTAACTTATAATCAATACACTATTTTAGTGTATGGTAATAGTATTTGGACTATATACCATTTTAGCATTTTTTTCTAATAAAGGTTGTTTATCCTCTTCTATGTGACTATTTACATTATGAGGTACTTTGAATGAGGCTAGGCATTCCACCCACTTTTTTGTGAGTGGACTGTCTGCCCCATTTTTCGTCTCTCTTTTTCTATATATATTGTGGGGTTACGCCCCTTGTACCTCTGTAACCTTTTTGTGGGGTAGTGGTGGTGGTTTCCCCACCCCGTAGCCCCTCTCTCTTTCTTCCATATCTGTTATAAAAATAAATGTAAAACATATATCTATTGCATGTTTAATTTTCCTGCAGTTTTTACACTCCCACCAGATATGAAGAAAGGTACCTCTCTCTAAGTTACATCTCCAGCATTGGTCTAATGCATTTCTATCGAACTTGGCGATACGAGGAGGGGCCTAAAAACCGTGACAGGGGTGACGCATGAAAAATAATTATGAATTCCTATTCTTGATCTGATAATTGCACCCTTGAATACTGGATTATTACTCATACAAGGGTTAACTAAAGAAGATTTAACCCAAAATAAATGGAACGGATGTATGTCTTTAATCGGTAAGGATTCCCATTTAAGCCAAACTATATTTTTATCTTGTTTAACGTTCCATGCAAGGATATGTGTGATCATGGAGATGCAATGTAATAAACTTAAATCTGTGAAACCGAGTCCAACGTGGGAGCAATCTCTTTAATTATATTTTGATTTATTCTAGGTTTTTTCCCACCCCAAGCCAATTTAACTATAATATGACTATTAATGCCTTTAATACCCATCTTGAATATCATTTTTTTTATTTTCATGCAATTTGTACAATTAAATTTAGTTCACAAAGCCTCATTCATCCTCATTTACACTCTATTTATGATTACCAGCCTTATCTGCCAGAAGCAACAAGTTACTGACATTATGAATGTAAAGTTGCTGAAAATTTCATCCCACAACCTGCTTTCAAATAGTACAGGAAGTTTCAATAGGTGATATCATCCCTACAGTTAGGGGGGAGGAGTGAATTGATTCTACCATTACACTACATTAGCTGTACAGATATAAAAAATAACATGGCAGTTTTAAATACATCCCCCCCTCCCCCCCCCCACAAAATGCATTATTTCACTGTATGTAAGTATTGTGTATAAATGTGTGTATATGTATATATATATATATATGTAATAAAAACAAAACAGAGAGTAAGCGCTAGCTAATATGAGGGCAGCAACCCTATAAGGGAATCCCTCAGGAACCCTTAAAAATAACGCAGAGAGAGAAAGAATAAAAGATAAGGGCTGCGCCAATGCAAAATAAAATAGCAAATAGTCCAAATAAATGAATGTAGTAAAACAAGAAAGTCTTATCTAGAATATGCTCTTTGAGGTCATGGAAGCTATCCGTGCTTGATCCGGAACAATTGTCCTTTATATGTTCATCCGTGAGGGTCCGCTCGTATATATAGAAGATAAAAGAGTTGAGAGCCAATAGTATAAAATGCTTAATATATATATAATACACAAGATCCAGCGTACTCACCTATTCACCAAACTTCAACTTCAATGCTGACACATTTTATTCGTTTTTTTTTTTTTTAAAAAACACCTATTCTAGGCAAAAATAATGGGGGTTTAGTTACATTATATGATCATACATTGCATTAGCCTGCCACAACGTCAATATACCCCATCTTTGGCAGGTCCTACTCTAACAGCCTAATGTCTGCTCTTATGAGATTAACCCACTTACTTGGGGACCCACTTAAATAGGGCCCTGGGATGAGGCACCTGTGACAGGGAGGGGTGCAAAACCAAGGAGCTGGCTAGACTCCTAAATATATATTTATATGAATAAGGATAAATAAACTGTTCTGGTGTACTTAGTGTACTACACAGAGTAGAGGGAGACAGACTCGCACTAAGCTGCTCAAACTGGAAACAATAGGGATTCACTAAAAAAACTATATAGATGACAGATAAAAATCACCTTAAAAATAAAGTGTATAACTCCAGGAGCTAGTTAGTGACTGATGGCTAAAAATGTGGTAAAAAAAATAATAATAGGTATATAGTGAAAATACAATACAATATGTGGGTAATGTGCCTAAGGTGTTGAGAATAGAAATAGAGATAAAATAAAAATAAATATAAAAGTTAAATAAAAAAATATAAATTGAAGATAAAAATAAATAAAAACAAAAATGAAAATAAAGTGCTGTACCTTCAAATGCTAAAAACGATATGGTAGCAGCAATAGAGATAGATAAAAAGTGTAGTGGGTGATAAAAAGGAAAAGGGGTGAGTGAGAATACAAATGTGGAATATAAAATAGAAATATGTAAATAAAATGATAGAAACAGATGTGAATAAAAGTGAAACACAGGCTGATGAAAAAAACTCCTTGGACCAAAATGTGCAAAATGGGTATCTTGATCCCCAGTGAAATGGGGGGGGGGAGGGGTAAATGATATCTATTTCAAAATAATATACTTAATCAGATAAAAGATAACAATATCGAGCTACTAAACGATACAGTATAAGGAACTGCAGGCTCAGATACTTTGTATAATAGATTGTGGTGAACTGAAGCAACGTAGACTGGATATGTAATCAAAAAGGGTCCAGTTTATTAAACATTAAAAAATATGAAAATAGTTAAAATATAGATCAAAGACAGTTCATAATGGCATTACCAGACTCTAGTAAATCAAAATGCCAGAAAGGACCTTCAAATTAAAGGAGGATGGATCTGGATACTGTCGGTGAGTGGTTGGTATTCCGGCTGCCGGTGAGGACGGCGTGATTCTGAGTGCACGTACCGAACAGGAGCCTCACTTTCGGGGACATGCAAAACAGGCGACGCCAGTTACTGCTGTTACCAAAGGTCCTGCTTGGAAGGTTGAACTATTGCTGGTGGATGCGATCTGTGTCTTGTCTTCGCTATCTGCCTAACACGTTTCGTAGGAGGTGCACCCTACTTCATCAGAGACATGCTATCGTACATTGCTTCAGACATACATTAAATACCCTTAGGGTTAATTGACAATAAAACACTCGTTCATGTGTAAGATTATATACATATCAAATATTACAAATAAAAAGTATATACAGATACAATTGGATCAAAAATGAACATTTTGTACAATTATTTGTCACTTTAAACCATTGTATGAGATAGTAAACTGATGGTTTGAAGATAATAATGTAAATTAACCATGTATATACCAACAAAGATGTTGGATGACAAAAAATATTGGAGTATTAAAATACAACTGTACCACAGGTATATGCATTCAAGGTAAATGGCCGACATTAATCAATTTTAGATTTTCTAATAAACGTTTATTACAAAGCTATACATAGTGATCACATATAGTATTTCGTAATTGGTACAACATGAAATTTCGGTAATCCGTTCGGTTCCAATGCTGTTTTTCACCTCCACAGAGGATCACTCTCATCTACGGGGAGCTTCTTTCTCTACTGCAGAAAGGTGCCATAGAACCAGCCCATGCTCCTGGCTTAGTGCCGAATATTTTTCTTGTCTGCAAGAAGATGAGGGACTTCTGTCTCATCATCAGCGCAACCTCAATGCTTTCATGACATTGTCATTTCAAGATGGAGGGTATCTCTCAGCAAAGTTCGCTCTCCTCCTGTGCTTAGTTTTGTTTCGTCAGGTGTCGGACATTCACACTTTTGATGCCCACACAGTTACCATCTCCCTGGTGAGAGTCTCCTTTGCAGTCCATCGACGCACCAAATCCTTCTCCACATCGGTTTACAATCCATATTTTCCTAAGCACCCTAGGTGGTGTATGGCCATTGTGTGCATTCGTATCTGTTGGTTACATCTCCCCTCCGAGCTTCTTCAGTGGCAATCTACTTCTTTCTTACGTCCCTCCTCACCATTGGTAGTTCGTTGGATCCAATGGCTCTTAACGTCGGCTTGCATTGATGATTCGTTTGGGGCCTATTTAGTGTGCAGAGCTGCGTCTTCATCCGCTTTCTCCTCTGGTGTCTCCATCTGTCAACTGCGGATTGGTCTCAGGAATAGACGTTCCAGAACTTCTCCTTCCGCCGCTTCCTCATGCGACTCTGACTCTTCTTTCTCAGTATTTAAACAGGTAATATGAAGCCTCCTGTCTTGTATTAAAATTGGGGATTAGCATTGTAACGGCTACCCGGGTAGAGTGAGGGTATCTGCCGTTGGAGACGTCCTTTTTCCCTGTAAGCTGCTGTGGAGAAGTAAGCTGGTATAATCCCATCCACGATATCCAGAGTAAGAGTCAGGTTCAGCTGTAACAGGAGCAGAATAATATTCCCAAATAATCCCCTTTCAAGAAACGAGACAAGGCTACGTTTTGAAGGGTCAAGAAGAACTGAGGACTGGAACACCCAGCCTGCTTTTTATTGGGATCAGGTACACACAGGATACTCCCAGGGGGAGGATAAAAACATCCAATCATATATCTGGTAACACCCCCACGTCTCCTCCCCTCAGATAACATATAACATAATTAAAACGTACAACATTTTACCCCAGTTCTGGATGTTCCCCAAAAACAGGGGGTACAGCTTTAAATCCTGGGTCGCTTGATAGCTCTCATTCAGGGGACCAACATGTCCAAAAATCAGCCCATTCGGATGAATAGTTCGGGAGATACAGAGTTCCAAAGTTTTGACCGACCGCACAGACCAACTAGCCGAAAATAGTTCCATGAGTTTTGGCCTTGCGGTCGGTCTCCGTTCGCCTGGTAAAAAGGTATGAAATTCTTGCCATCCATTCGAATCTCGGGGTTCGCCGCAATCCCCATAGATGCTTGAACATAACTACCGAACGTCCGGTGATTCGGTAGTTTCCGTGCGAACTTCTGGAAGTATGGAGGACTCAGCGGTGTTCGCCTGTTTGCGTATCCGATTTTAGTTCCACGCGTCGACAGGCAAACACCGCTGTTCGCACGTAAGATGGCCGCGGCCACGTGTAAAGTCCCGAAATGGCGGCCACCTATACTTTACACAGGGAATTCATGCGAACCCATTCGAATGGTTGAAATGCACTAAATGTGACGAATTCCTGCTGGTTTTGGTTAGTTCACTGGCCCAGGCATACAGCATAGTTCTGTTACACTGCTCCCCTTTTATGGAACACTCCGGCAGACCCGGATTGACCTTTTTCGGGTCAACTTGGGGCTGTCCGGTCTGCCTCTAAGGTAAAAGTTCTGTTTGCCTGGACAGTCCGTCTGCATTCCCATTGAACCGGCCTGGGCGATACTGGATGGAGAAATTATACGGTTGTAGGGCTAGGCTCCACCTCAGTAGTCGTCCATTGTCCCCAGCCACTCGGTTCAGCCATACTAGAGGGTTATGGTCTGTGATCAGGGTAAATTCCTGACCATAAAGGTAGGGGGTGAGCTTCTTTAGGGCCCAGACCAGGGCTAGACATTCTTTTTCCACTGCCGCATAACTCACTTCCCTGGGCAATAGCTTTCTACTCAGGTATGCGACAGGGTGTTCTCCCCCATCTTCTCCGACCTGGCTTAGCACTGCCCCCAGTCCGTACATGGACGCATCTGTGTGGACGACAAATCTTTTATTAGGGACGGGGGCAGACAAAACAGGTGCGTTGATCAGAGCTTGTTTCAGGGTTTGGAATGCTGCTTCACAGGCGGGAGACCACAGGACTACCCTAGGTAAATTTTTCTTCGTTAAATCGGTCAGAGGTTTGGCGATGGCGCTGTAGTCAGGGACAAATTTTCTGTAGTACCCTGCCGTTCCCAAGAAGGCTAATACCTGGGTCTTAGTGTGGGGGGTGGGCCAATTCGCTACGGCCTCTACCTTGGCGGGTTCTGGTCGTTGTTTCCCACACCCCACTCTGTGTCCCAAGTACTGAACTTCAGCCATACCAAAGTTACATTTCTCTGGTTTCAGGGTTAGGCCGGCGGCCCTAATCTGATCCAGCACAGCCTCTACGTGTCGTAGGTGTTCTTCCCACGTCTCACTATAGATCGCAATGTCATCCAGGTACGCGCAAGCGAATTCCTGGAAGCCATCAAGGAGGCGGTCCACTAAGCGCTGAAAGGTAGCTGGGGCATTTTTCATCCCGAAAGGCATGACCTTGAACTGGTACAAGCCAAACGGGGTGACAAACGCCGACTTAGGGATAGCGTCCTTGGCCAGGGGGATCTGCCAGTATCCTTTGCACAAATCGATGGTGGTCAGATAGCGTCCCCTAGCAATACGATCTAATAGTTCGTCTACTCGGGGCATGGGGTATGCGTCTGTCACAGTTCTGTCGTTAAGGCGTCGGTAGTCGACACAAAATCGGGTCGTTCCGTCCTTTTTGGGGACTAGGACGACTGGGGATGCCCAGGGGCTGTCGGAGGGTTCTATAACTCCTAGCTTTAACATTTCCTGAATCTCCTTTCTCATCTCCTCTTTCACGGCTTCGGGAATTCTATAGGGAGTCTGTCGGAGAGGGTTTTGTCCTGGAGTCTCTACGTAATGTGTCGCTAAGGGTGTGTAACCGGGTTCCTGGGAAAACGTCAATCTTTTTGCAGCTAGCATCTGCTGGAGTTGCTCTCTTTCGGTGGGCGTTAGTCGCTCCCCTAGTTGTACAGTGTTCAGCAAGGTTTTAGACTCGGGGTTAGCTAGTAGATCCGGGATGGGGAGACTGTCCGGGTCCTCCGTGGCTGGGATACATATGGCTGCTATGTCTTCGGGCCTTTCCTGGTACTCTTTCAGTAAGTTTATATGGAAGGACTTCTGTATCCTCTCGTCCTTGCTACTGGCAATTACATAGGTGGTGTCACAGATCTGTGCGACCACCTTGTAAGGGCCTTGCCAGGAGGTTTGTAATTTGTTCCCTTTAACGGGTCTAAGTACTAGGACTTTCTGTCCCACCTGGAAGGTTCTCAATCTCGCGCCCCGATCGTACCAATGTTTCTGTCGGCCTTGGGCCGCCTGGAGATGCTCTCGGGCCATCCTGGCTAGGTGCCCCATGCGGTCCCGCATCTCCAGTACATATGGTACGATGGGGACCCCCTCATGTTCTGTCTCTCCCTCCCAGTGCTCTCGGATCAGGTCGAGGGGGCCTCGTACCCGCCGTCCGTAGAGCAATTCGAATGGGGAGAACCCTGTGGATTCTTGCGGCACCTCTCGATACGCAAACAAGAGGTGTGGCAAGAATCGCTCCCAGTCCCTGTATTCCGCTGTAAAGGTACGCAGTAGTTGCTTTAGGGTACCATTGAAGCGTTCACAGAGACCGTTGGTTTGAGGGTGGTACGGGGAACTAAGGAGGGATTGGACACCGCAGGCCTTCCATAACTGCTGAGTTAGGTCTGCGGTGAACTGGGTCCCTCGATCCGACAGGATTTCCCGGGGAAATCCTACTCTGGTGAAGATCCCAACTAGAGCACTGGCGACAGTGTCAGCCTGGATATTCGTCAGAGCGACGGCTTCTGGGTAGCAGGTAGCATAGTCTACTACAGTAAGAATATATTTCTTACCAGAGGGACTGGGGTTAGGTAGGGGTCCCACTAGGTCGACTGCCACCCTGCTAAATGGTTCCTCGATCACTGGCATGGGTAACAGTCGGGCTTTGGGGTGATCCCCTCTCTTTCCCACCCTCTGGCATACATCACAAGTGCTGCAGTAACGGCGCACATCTTTCGAGATCCCTGGCCAAAAGAAGGTCTGGGTGATCCGGAAGGTTGTGCGGTTACCCCCTAGATGCCCTGCCAACGGAATGTCGTGGCCAATTCGGAGAAGCTCCCACCGGTACTTTCTGGGTACCACTAATTGGCGCTTCTGCGAGGGGGCACAGCCTCTCTTCCTGCCTTCGGTCAATCTGTATAGCCTGTCCCCCTCCCATACAAAACGTTCTCGCTCGTCCCCCCTACTGTCAGCTAGTTCCCTGTACTTTTGGAGGGTGGGGTCCTGCCTAGTTTCCCTCCCAAATTCTTCTGGGGTGTCCCAAGCTATGGGTCTCTCTGTCATGTTAGTGTGGGGTGTCTGCTTGTGGCTTACCTGGGTCTCCCGACCTGTTGTAGGATCGTCCTCGATACGGGTCTGTGAGCGGGTGGTCACGGGGCAAGCACCAGCAGTAGTGGGTAAAAATGCTGAAGCTAGAGGGCCAATATCGTTGCCCAATACGACCTCGGCGGGTAAATTGTCCATGATGCCCACTGTGGTCTTTCCTGACCCGGCTCCCCAATCTAAGTGTATCCTGGCGGTGGGTAAGCGAAAAACAGCTCCCCCTGCGACACGAACAGCCACGGTACGATTCGACACATGTTCTGGTTTTACAAGGTGTTTCTGTATTAGGGTAATGGTAGCGCCAGTGTCTCTTAGGCCTTGTGCTATCTGTCCGTTCACACGCACCTCCTGACGGTGATGCTGACGATTATCTGGGGAAGCTGCTTGTATGGGGTTGGCCTCATATAATATTCCCAGGCACTCTTCAGGGCTTCCTTCAATTTCTAGGCAGTGAGCAGCCGCTGGACGTGGCGGTGTGCTCTCGGTGTTAGGTGGGCGCCTCCAGTTATTATTGGCTGATCCCAACGGGCAATACCGGGCAATATGTCCTGTGTTGCCGCAGCGATGGCACGTTACTTTGTAAGATTCCCGGGGATGGTTGTTATGCCCCTGGGGACGTGGAGGCCCTGGGGGTACTGGGGCCCGAAATTCTGTGCGTGCAGGGTAGGTTGTAGTGCGGGCCTCTGCTCTAGGGGCTGGTCGTGTGTTACTTTGGCTCACCTTCCTTGTCTCTGCATACTCATCTGCTAGTCGCGCTGCCTCAGTTAAATTGGCAGGGCGCCGATCTCTTACCCAGTCCTGTATATCTGCAGCCAGATCTTGAAAGAAATGTTCCATCAAGAACAACTGTAATATTTCTTCTCCGGTGTTAGCATTGCACCCTCGCACCCAGTGTGTTGCCACCCGTTGTATCTTGTTTGCCCATTCCATGTGGGAGTCCACTGCCTTCTTTTTGGACTCCCGGAAGCGACGGCGATATGCTTCTGGGGTGACCGCATATCGGGTGAGTAGTGCAGCTTTCACCCGTTGATACTGCGTTATATCTTCCGTAGTAAGTGCCCGAAAAGCCTCATTTGCTTTTCCTGAGAGCTTTCCAGCCAGAATAGTAACCCATTGGTCTGGTGGTACTTGGTGTAGCGAGCATTGTCTTTCAAAGTCCGCTAAATATCCGTCAATTTCTTCTTCATTCTCTACAAACGCTTTAAATGCAGTGAACGGTATTTTCCTCCCTGTAGTAGCGGGTGGGGGGGTAGGAACTGCCTGTGTAATGGGCTGTCTAGCTCTCACCAGTTCCGCTTCTTGTCCCCTCTTAGTTTGTATCTCCTCCCTTGTTTCCCGGAGCAGCTGGTTTATTAGCTCCGTGGATCTTTCTGGATACCAAGCTAATCTCCGCTGTACAATGGCAGAAATTTCATCGTCCTCGCTGACAGGTGCAAGAGGTTCTGTTACCTCCATGGACCTATCCATTTCGTCCAGTTCTAGTAGGTCAGCTATCAGCTCCCTCCGTGGTCTGTTGCTGGCACTCCTACCACGACTCTCCAATAAATCCTTTAATGTGGGTCTTTTCAGCTTGGCGTACTGAGCCTCCATTCAGCACTTGTTCTCTGGATAAAAGGACCATCCCACCGCTGCCACCAATGTAACGGCTACCCGGGTAGAGTGAGGGTATCTGCCGTTGGAGACGTCCTTTTTCCCTGTAAGCTGCTGTGGAGAAGTAAGCTGGTATAATCCCATCCACGATATCCAGAGTAAGAGTCAGGTTCAGCTGTAACAGGAGCAGAATAATATTCCCAAATAATCCCCTTCCAAGAAACGAGACAAGGCTACGTTTTGAAGGGTCAAGAAGAACTGAGGACTGGAACACCCAGCCTGCTTTTTATTGGGATCAGGTACACACAGGATACTCCCAGGGGGAGGATAAAAACATCCAATCATATATCTGGTAACACCCCCACGTCTCCTCCCCTCAGATAACATATAACATAATTAAAACGTACAACATTTTACCCCAGTTCTGGATGTTCCCCAAAAACAGGGGGTACAGCTTTAAATCCGGGGTCGCTTGATAGCTCTCATTCAGGGGACCAACATGTCCAAAAATCAGCCCATTCGGATGAATAGTTCGGGAGATACAGAGTTCCAAAGTTTTGACCGACCGCACAGACCAACTAGCCGAAAATAGTTCCATGAGTTTTGGCCTTGCGGTCGGTCTCCGTTCGCCTGGTAAAAAGGTATGAAATTCTTGCCATCCATTCGAATCTCGGGGTTCGCCGCAATCCCCATAGATGATTGAACATAACTACCGAACGTCCGGTGATTCGGTAGTTTCCGTGCGAACTTCTGGAAGTATGGAGGACTCAGCGGTGTTCGCCTGTTTGCGTATCCGATTTTAGTTCCACGCGTCGACAGGCAAACACCGCTGTTCGCACGTAAGATGGCCGCGGCCACGTGTAAAGTCCCGAAATGGCGGCCACCTATACTTTACACAGGGAATTCATGCGAACCCATTCGAATGGTTGAAATGCACTAAATGTGACGAATTCCTGCTGGTTTTGGTTAGTTCACTGGCCCAGGCATACAGCATAGTTCTGTTACAAGCATAGTCTTGGTAAAGATATAGACTAAATTTTAATAAGGGAAGGAGGCGAGTATTTGTCCCGCCGGTTTGTTTGGTGTTTTACTTCTTTTTTCCACCTTTTTTTATCTTGTTTGATTTGACTTGTAGTTGCTTGTCTGGTTTTTCTTTCACTGTGTGTTTTTTTTTTTTTTAATTCTTTATTTTATTTGACAAAGTATTATAGAACAAGGCAAGATGTTCCGGTTTAAGCATATACCGTGGTCAAGTATAACATAACATATTACAGTATAGGCATACAGTTGATAAGCGTGGTAGACATCAGATGCTACAATAAGTGCCTGTAGCACAGGACTCTTTATTAGGGGGCTTGGACATCACTTTTGTGCTGTCGATTTTTTTTATTGTATATTGAGTCAGTTACAGGTGGCCAGAGCGTGAAGGTGGGTTTCTGTAGGCATTCGGTGGTGCCTATCCTAGCGCTATTGGAGGGTTTCAGGGTACCGTTGGGCGATGAGATATCTCTTAATGATGCTGTGGAGTCTCCAACTATGTTAGATACAGGTGACGGCCCTTCTGACTTGTTCCAGCTGCAAATTGTCCCCTGTATTGTGGAGCCCGCGTTCAACTCCTGCTTTGTACTAGATACAACTGAAATACACTTTGGCCTGACTGGGCCCCCCTCCACTCCCTGGCACTGTGTGGTTTTTAATTTCCCATTGTTATCACCACTTGGTACCTCTTTTGTTGTTTGGTCCTTGTCTTTCTGTGACTTGTACATGGCTTGTGCCTGTACTATGTGCATTGCATGTTATCACATAGCTGCTAGTACCCATGCTCTCACATGTTTCTTTTCTCTTTTAGCTTGGTGTGCTTCTGGAGTTCTGCTCCTGTTTTTCCGAGGTTCCATATCCTGCTTCTTGCCTCTTCCTCTACCTGTTCAGCTGTTTATTGCACTGTACAATATTCTCATTGGTTGGTTGTTTTGCGATTTAACTCCTTGTTTGTTTATTAAAAGTTATACTTTACCTTCACCAAGTCTAGGCGAATCCCCAGTTATGTCCAGATTCCACTGTGGGTAATATACAGAATGAAGTTGCTAAACTCTCAAGATTAAAACAGTGTATTTAAGAAAAGCTTAATTTAAGAGGATGGATTGTTGTGCAGATAGTGCAAGGAGGAGCTCAGAAATCACAGAAACTGCTGTTTGCCCAAGACCAAATTGTGATAAGAAGATTATTAATGCACAATAATGTAAGTAGGATAATTGGAATAGAATTGTACAACTTTGATGAATAGGATCATTACAAAAATATTGACAGATGGTAAAAAGCCTTATCTCATTTATAATCACTTAGTAAAGTGGGGTGGTGTTATGGGCAAATGCAAATATTACAAGTTTTAGAATGAAATGTTGTATTTCTTAAACTGGGTACTTTGTCTTTAAGAGATATTGCAAACTGACAGGGTGTTAGAAATGGAACATATTGTTTTTCATAACTGTTTCTTTAAGCAAAAACCATAATATGTTTGCGCCATTTTGTCCCAGACGAATTACAATAACAATAATGCATAAACAAGCTTCAAGGCTATACTACGACTCTTGCAGTACACAATATACTGTAGTAACCTTAAGTAGATAAGGATGTCCAGACTTTTAGATGCCATCTTAAACTAAGTCAGGAAAATTTCCATGACGTATACACCCTTTAGTTATGGCCTTGTATGTTTGCCAAGTTAAGGGAGGTCCTAAAATGAATAAAGTAAAAGAAGTGGTACTTTTTCATATATGAACTACGGTAACCCTAAAATGGAGACACCTAAGGTATAAATAGGTGTACTTTTAAATGTTAAGACACAGAGGAGAGACTTGGAGACAGACGCTGCTCCATCTTAAAATGACAGAGAGGCTGACATGATGACATGTTCAGAAGGGTATGTTAACCTATTAATGATATTTGCAAGCATGTAATTTAATCTTATAAACTCTGCTATAATGGATTTTATATTTTTATATAATAAATATCCAAAAGACAATATTGCTTCCAAGACAATCCTTATTTTATATTGTATTCTCAATTATTTATATATGTTAAATAGAGGATCTCTTACTAACTATATAAAATTATGGCTAAGATATCTGTATGGTTAGCCCTACTAAGTTCTATGCTTTAAGACATTATAGTGGTAAAAAAGTGAACCACCTGCGGTTACAGTGGGGGTTGGAGTTTAATTTTTTTTGCATTCTTTGTCTTTTTGCAAATGCCCATTGTGATGGACTAAATTTATGATTGCTCTAGAAGGTGATATTCCATATACATGTGTATTTGTTATAGGATGAATATGATTTCGTCCGATTTTTCAGACTTTTTTTCGTATTCGTTTACTATAACATAAACGAAAGTCCTACATACGAATTATATTACATACAAGGCACTACCTTTTCGGTTCAGTTCTTTTGTTTAATAGACTCCTTGCATTAATTAACCATGCGTGTAAGAGTCTCCCTGCAGCCCTGCATGGGTTAAATTTCAGCACAGGTCGTAGCTAATGCTATTACATTAGGTCCCCTCTCTAGCAGAATGGAGAACTCCAAAGCTTTTTTTCCCTTTTTAGTTCTGCTGTCCGTATACCCTGTTCTTTTACCAAACCCCCTCACTGTATGGCCCATTGTTCGCACCTTCATAATCACCGACCAAACCTGGCTGTTAATCAGAAATTGCTTATTAGTTCAGGTGCTTTCCCTGTGTGACAGCGGTACATGGTTGTCAATGGCATGGAACGAAATTCGGATACACGACACCGCAAACGCCCGGGAAACTGGTACTGCTGCCCATGAAACTTCACAGACAGTAAGGAGAACGGCATTCGAGAGGCATAAACTGTAGCAGGCCTGTTGACAACCTGACAGGTTGTCCATGCTCAGCCACGTCTTGTCCCTGAAAGGAACCAGTTATAGTACAGAGAGACACATTTTCCCCCCAGTAACCGAATGACACATAGTCCTGGAGGTACAACACAATTTTATTGGCCACACACGGCTTTATACTTTCCCCATGCAAGGGGTATAACACACATAAGGACAATGTCCTTTCCCACCACTCAGTAGCCCCTTTCCAGGGACCCTTGTGTGTGACAGGAACTCCAGTCCCTTTGTCCTCAGTTCCCACCACTCAATCCCAGGGTTTCCCACTTCCCGTGGCAGGGGGTTGTCTTCCCAGTATCCTCTGTACCTGGGAGTCCCAGCGCAGAAGAGACTCCCACCTCCTGGGCTCCCAGACACAGAAAGCCATTGTCCCAAAAGGGATGTCCACACCGATCCCAGGGACCTTCACAGCGGTGTCCACTGGGAACCTCCTACATTCGTAAAGTCCCTGTGTGAAACTAGGCAAAGGAAGCGTTTCTTTTCGGGATACGAATGCCTCCCCAGGTCAGCGTTCATCCATACGAATGGCGGCCACCCAGGCGAAGCACTCATTAATTACTTCCCTTGCAGTTTCACACTTGTTTCGAAATGTTATTGTGGTCTCACACCTATGTTACAAGTTGGGGAACTTTCTAATTGATTGGTGTGAACATTCCAAAGGGCACTGAGGAGGTCCCCATTCGGGAATCGAACGCGCCTGGGCATTATCCGCGAATGCTCCCCCTGGTTGGCGTTCTTATAAACAAAATGGCTCCCACCCAGGAGAGGCACGGGCGGCTGGTTTCCCTTGTGGTTTTGTGATTTTCACACCTAGTTAGCGAGGTGTGGACATTCTAACCAAAAATTTTAAATGGGATATCGAGGTGCTATGTCACAAGTAATAAATTCTCCTCGTTTGCATTTCTTCAAATTTGGTTTCCTTGAATTATCCTCTTCTTTTTGCAAAAAAATGAACAGTTTGTATTTATGGCCTTTTATATTGGATATTGACATTTTTAAATGCTGGGGTTTTTTTGTTTTGTTTAAACAAACACAGATTGTGAATAAATGTGTTATGTGTATTTTAAGTAATTATGGACAATGTGTGTAACTTTGGAAAGCTACAAGCCGATTGGATCATGGCTTTGGGACTCCTAAATAAAAGAGGATCTCCAGTGGGAGGAGATATTGCTCGTTTGAGAGAGCCCCAAGAGGCGGTGCGAAACGCGTCACGTGACCTGGTGATCAGGATACAAGGTGAACTGAACACACACCAGCCAGCAGGACCGGCCCCAGAAAGAGAGAGATTACACTGAACTGTTATCAAACTCCCCATGGTGTGGTGAGCTACAGATGGACTGTGCGTTTTACTATTTGACTATCAGTTGTTTTTATTTTGCCTGACACTGGAATCGCAGGAGCATTTATCAGATCCCACGTACCCAAGGGGCTGATCCTCCCTGGGCAAGATAGCTTAGAGTGGGGCTCGTACCACTCTACATTTGTGAGTTGCATTCTTAAAGAGGCATTTTATCTTAGTTTAAATTTTAATAATTGTATTGCACTAGGAGTGCTTTCTCTGTTCCCTCCCCCTACTTTTGTCACCTTAACTACAGATATCAACTGTACAGTGTAACAGACTATACACACAAATACACCTGGGCTTGTAGACGCCCTATAAGGGATCACACTTGCTTGCACTGTATCATCTGTTTGTGAATACTTCTCAACACTTGAGGGGTTCTATACATATGTATGCACACCGGCACTTTTCTGTTTTGTAATGGCATATTCACCAAACACTGGGAATAGAGAGATGTTTTCCATATTTCCCCATGTTTTTTAGTTTCTACTAGAAACACAATTCATTGTCGGTGAGGGGTGGGGAGGATTACGTAGCATTTACCTATATGTTTTCTGTACTGTGAGCTGGTGAAGAGGAACTATTTATTGGTAATTAGTGATGTCGCGAACACGAAACGGCGAACGCGAACTTCCGCAAATGTTCGCGAACCGGCAAACCGGGCGAAACGCCATAGACTTCAACGGGCAGGCGAGTTTTAAAACACACAGGGACTCTTTCTGGCCACAATAGGGATGGAAAAGTTGTTTCAAGGGGACTAACACCTGGACTGTGGCATGCCGGAGGGGGATCCATGGCAAAACTCCCATGGAAAATTACACAGTTGATGCAGAGTCTGGTTTTAATCCATAAAGGGCAGAAATCACCTAACATTCCTAAATCACAATGAATATGGATTGACACCTGACATATGACATATTGACACCTTGACATATGGATTGACACCTGTCCTCAGAGCCCCTGATGCACACTGACACAGAGCAGAATAGAGACTGTTCCCCCTACATAGGGTCACTTGGCAGATATGGATTGACACTGTCCACAAGGACAAGCTGCAGGCTTCCTGGCAGGGCCCATACAAGGTGGTAGAGCAGGTTTGTGATACCACCTTTGTGATCGGTGCGGTCACAGGCACGGGAGGCAAGCGCATGCTCCATGTGAACATGCTCAAGCCATACCACGAGCGCACGGAAGAGGTAACCGCGATCTGTGCACCTGCCACTGAAGATTATGATAATTTGCCACTCCCAGATCTCCTAGACCTAGAGGGCCAGAGCGGAGACCTGGGAGAAGTACAGTTAGGAGAACGGTTAGACCCCCAGGAGCGAACCCAGGTCCAAAGACTAATCCAGGACAAGGGGGCCACGTTTTCCAACCTACCTGGGTACAGTCCGTTAACCACTCACAAAGTTGAAACCCTAGACCAGACCCCCCTTCGCCAAACCGCCTATCGCATACCCGAAGCAGTTAAAGAAAATATTCAGAAAGAAATTGAGGAAATGATGCAGTTAGGGGTGATAGAACACTCTGACAGCCCCTGGGCCTCCCCGGTAGTACTAGTACCGAAACGGGACGGCACGACCCGTTTCTGTGTAGACTACCGGAGGCTAAACGATAAAACAACCTCAGACGCCTCATCTATGCCCCGGATAGACGAGCTCCTAGACAAAATGGCCAGAGGCCAGTACCTCACCACAATAGATCTGTGTAAGGGGTACTGGCAAATTCCATTAGCCGAGGACGCCATCCACAAGTCGGCATTTGTCACCTCGTTTGGCCTGTATCAGTTTAAGGCCATGCCATTCGGGATGAAGAATGCCCCGGCTAACTTTCAGAGGATGGTAGATCGGCTACTGGATGGGTTTCAGGAGTATGCCTGCGCCTACTTGGATGATATAGCCATTTTTAGCTGCTCCTGGCCTTAACACCTGACCCACATAGGAGCCGTACTAGACCGGATTAGGGAGGCCGGACTGACCCTAAAGCCCAGTAAGTGCCATATAGGAACGCGTAAAAACCTCCCCAAGATAGTAGTATGGGCCCCAGAGTGTGAACAGGCCTTCCAACAGCTCAAGACGGCGCTCATTAAATCACCTGTACTTTCTGCTCCTGATCCAACTAAACGCTTTCTCGTCCATACAGACGCTTCTATGTTTGGATTTGGAGCAGTACTGAGCCAAGTCGGAGCAGATGGCGGCGAGCAACCCGGGGCTTATCTAAGCCGGAAACTTTTGCCCAGGGAAGTAGATACACTGCCATTGAAAAGGAGTGCCTGGCGGTGGTGTGGGCCCTCAAAAAGCTGCAACCTTACTTGTATGGACAACCGTTTACCTTACTCACAGATCACAACAAATTTGGGGCACTGCGCGTGCAATCTAATGTGCCACCAGATAGGAGTGGTGTGTTAAGTAGTACTATTCTTATCAGTTTAATCCCTGTTACGTCCCCTATCCATTGATGTGGAGCAAGACGCAGCAGCAGAAGAGGACTCAGCCGAGGAGGTTATGGAAGAGGATGGAGTAGGAGGAGTAGAGGAGGTGGCAGCAGGCCTGCCTGCAAGTCATGGCGGTGTCACCAACTCCTCTGCAGAGCCACGCATTCCATGCTTGGCAGCCGTCAGCAGGTTTGCCCAATGCGCAGTGTAGGTGATATACCTGCCCTGACCATGCTTTGCAGACCAGGTATCAGTGGTCAGATGGACCCTTGCCCCAACACTGTGTGCCAGACATGCCATTATTTCCTTTTGCACAATCGAGTACAGGTTGGGGATTGCCTTTTGTGAAAAGAAATTTCGTCCGGGTACCAGTGAGTGAGTGGTAGCACTGGGCACAGTATCCACTGTGAGCCTGACACACCCGCTGGCAGACAACTAACTGCTATTCAATCTATAACAGTGAAAAAAGTTTTTTGGTTTTAAATGCACGCTATTGTGACACCAGTGGCGTCGCTAGGGGGGGGCCAGAGGGGGCCATGGCCCCCCCTACATCATGCTGTGCCCCCCCTTGGGCCCCCCCAAATGCTGGCAACTAGCTGGCCATCTGCTTCCCTCAGACTGTATCAGCCTGCTACAGCCCGAGGGAAGGCAGGAGAGAGCTGCTGGGGGCTGTCTGCGGCCGGAGGGAGCACTGATTGGCTCCCCGGCACAGGCCCCGCCCCCAAATGAAGCCCCGCCTCCCGCCGATAAGCCCCGCCCCCGCCGTAAAGCAGCAGCCCATGCTGCTGCAGAATATGGCTGCCTGACCCCCAGCAACAGACTCCAGTGACAGGTAGGCTGGAGGGGGGGTGTTCACACACACACATTGCCCCCCATACACACACATTGCCCCCCATACACACACACACACTGCCCCCCATAGGCACACACTGCCCCCCATACAGTCCCCCCATACACACCCCCCATACACACACCCTGCCCCCCATACACACCCCACACACATTGCTCCTTATACTGTTTCCCATGACACATCTCGCCTCTGAGGGAGACATTTGATACACATTATTGATTGGTTTCATACATTACTATTATTGTTCTCTTATTTACATTATTATTGCCTCTACACACTTCAGCCTCTATACATACTACTACTCCTCGGCTCCCCTATTACAGTCTTTCTTATATACACACACACCCTGCTCCCCCATACACACCCCCATACATCTATTTACTCAAACTCTCATACACACACATTGCCCCCTATACACACACATTGCCCCACACACTGCCTCATACACACACTGCCCCCATACAGCCTCTCCCATACACACACACTGCTCTATACACACACATTGCCCCCTATACTGTTTCTACACACACACATATCTCCCCATATTGCCCCCTATACATTGCCTCACGCTCTTACATATAGAGACTCTACAATAATATTCATCTCATACACACACACTGTATGGACTCAGCAGTCTGTGTGTGTGTGTGTGTATGGACTCAGCAGTCTGTGTGTATGGACTCAGCAGTCTGTGTGTGTGTGTATGGACCTGCAGTCTGTGTATGGACTCAGCAGTCTGTGTGTGTGTGTGTGTGTAGCCAGGCTGGACTCAGCAGTTTGTGTGTGTATGGACCCAGCAGTCTGTGTGTGTGTGTGTGTGGCACGGACTCAGCAGAGTCTGTGTGTGTGTGCAATGACCTTTTCAGCAGAGTCTGCACGGACTCAGCAGTCTGTGTGTGTGTGTAATGGACCTTGCGCAGAGTCTGTGTGTGTGTGTGTGTGTGTGTATGGACTCAGCAGTCTGTGTGTGTGTGTGTGTATGGACTCAGCAGTCTGTGTGTGTATGGACTCAGCAGTCTGTGTGTGTGTGTGGACTGCGCGCCCTGTGTGTGTGTATGGACTCAGCAGTCTGTGTGTGTTTGTGTGTATGGACTCAGCAGAGCGTGTGTTTGTGTGTATGGACTCAGCAGAGAGAGTGTGTGTGTGTGTGTGTGTATGGACTCAGCATCTGTGTGTGTACGGACTCAGCAGAGTGTGTGTTTGTGTATGGACTCAGCAGTCTGTGTGTGTGTATGGACTCAGCAGTCTGTGTGTGTGTATGGACTCAGCAGAGTCTGTGTGTTTGTGTGTGTATGGACTTAGCAGTCTGTGTGTGTGTATGGACTCAGCAGAGTGTGTGTGTTTGTGTGTATGGACTCAGCAGAGTGTGTGTGTGTGTGTGTGTGTGTATGGACTCAGCAGTCTGTGTGTGTACGGATTCAGAAGAGTCTGTGTGTGTGTACGGACTCAGCAGAGTCTGTGTGTGTGTATGGACTCAGCAGAGTCTGTGTGTGTGTATGGACTCAGCAGTCTCTGTGTGTGTACGGACTCAGCAGAGTCTGTGTGTGTGTGTATGGACTCAGCAGAGTCTGTGTGTGTGTGTATGGACTCAGCAGTATGTGTGTGTGTGTGTGTATGGACTCAGCAATATGTGTGTGTGTGAATGGACTCAGCAATCTCTGTGTGTGTGTGTGTGTGTATGGACTCAGCAATCTGTGTGTGTGTGTGTGTGTGTATGGACTCAGCAGTCTGTGTGTGTATGGACTCAGCAGTCTGTGTGTGTGTGTGTGTATGGACTCCGCAGTCTATCAATAATTAAAATTCCTGTGAGTTGTTGTGTAGGAAGGGCCCCAGTGCATTGTTTTGCCCAGGGGCCCTTAACTCTGTTAAAATGGTACTGCTTGTGTGTGTCAGTGAGCTTCTATTTAGTGAGCATGTGTGTGTCAGTGAGCTTGTCTTTAGTGAGCTTGTGTGTGTGTCCCCGAACTTCTTTGTAGTGAGCCTTCTGTTTATACAAGTGAGTGTCTGTAGTAAGCTTGTGTGTGAGTCAGAGAGTTTTGTCTGTCAGTAAGCCTATTTGCGCATGTCAGTGAGCTTGTGTGCTTACTGTACTATATATATATATATATATATATATATATATATATATATATATATATATATATATAAATATATATATATATATTTTTTTTTTTGACTTGTAGGAATGGCATACGTTTTTTTTCCAGGGCTGCTTTGGATTCCCAGGGATTCCCAGTTTGGCTCTGCCAGCGAGTGCACTTTACCGCTGAATAATCTGTGTGAGCTGCCGCACACTTTAGCCCTTTTACACGCGTCTGGGAGCTGCTGTTGACAGGTACTAGAAGTCTAGAGATTGGGGTATATGCTCAGCTATCTGTATAATACAGATCTGTGTGTATAAAATATCCCGGGACAGTCAGTGCTTCCTGTATAGTGCTGCTTTCTGTCTTGGGATATTATATGCAAACAGACCTGTATTATACAGAGAGCAGCACTATACAGGGAGCACTGAGTGTCCCAATTTATTATACACACAACCCTGTATTATACAGAGAGCACTGACTGTCCAGGGATATTATACCCAGACAGTAATTGATAGCTGTGCTGTAAAATGTCCTTGGAAATTTTTTTTCAAATGTTGGCAACTATGGCACTGTATCAAGGATAATGTGTTTGTTTTTTTAATAATCCCTGGTGGAAAATAATGAATCCTCCACCAGGTATTATTAAAAAAACAAAACACATTGTGGCGGGGGCGTGGCTTAACATGCGACAGGGGCGGGGACAAACTGTGATGAGGGCGGGGTTAAATGTGCCCCCCTATTTTGTCACTGGCCCTCCATGTGCCCC